>CABEEJ010005869.1:11155-45367 GCA_901482245.1 Timema douglasi | reverse complement strand
CACCAACTCATCCTTTGGCTTACCTCCAACAGCCACACCTTTCGTTATTCCCAACTCTACTTCACCCTCAATCTGCACTTCTCCCCAAGGGGTTGGCATATATGTATTGTGTTTTGGGGAATACAAACGAATGCAATACCATTTGCAACATCTATTTTGATAACATCTGGAGTAAATTGGCTAGATAAATTGTCTCCTATAAGTACAACTTTTCAATTCAACTTTTTAACATGTGGCACAAAAAGTTGATGAAACTAGTCAGATAAAATAGTTGCATCGAACCAGCCTGATGGACTTCTATTGTAGCGAGTTTTATATGGGCCTCCTTCCATCCATGTCTGCCACAAATATTCTGATTTGTACACAACATATGGAGGGAGGAGGTCACCTGACGCTGAACCACAAAACATTAAAGAAGTGCTAGATTTTGTGCTGTCCTTGATGCGCTCGGTGTACTTAACACCACACTTAAAAACCCACTTCTTCATACCCGGATCATCATAAAAGTTTGTTTCGTCATAATTATACACTCTCTCTGGTGGAACGAGTGTATCATTAGGCACATCTTTCATTAATACCTTAAAATTATCAAAATAGTATTTTATTGTTTGAGAGGTGATACACACTTTTGCATTTTTAATGTTCTGGCAGTTTCTGTATGATAGGCTTTCTTTGTTCCTTTTGAGAAATGAGTGTGCACATTCACAACCAGGCAAATTACTCTTTCCGAACTGACTTATCTTCCTTCCACTAATATCAAGGTAATTTTTGGCTAGGAAGCGAACATCTAGTGCATCATACAGGAAACCCCATTCACTTACTGTGATTATGTGTTTGACAAAAGATTTTTCTTCCGTTTCTGAGAAAACACTAGGACGCCCAAACTTCCCTGTATGAGCTTTATGAGCCCTGTTGATCAAAGTTCCTTTGGCCATTTTGTAATGTGCGGCTGCTTTAGTTAAAGGCATCCGTCCTAATTTTACATCCTCCAGAGAAGCATTCATTATCTCTTCACTGGAACTGCTGTATCTTCTACTCCCTGATTCTTTTTGTGTTTTCGTGGCATTTCAAACACCTTAAAAAATATGAAAATTTACGAACAGTAAGCATGAAGAACATTGTAAGGTTATTTGAGACGCATTATTTATTAAGCCCCTATACTAATTTGAAAAGATGATATTACATTTTCTATGGGGTTACTTTGACCACTGGTCAATTTAACCCTAATATTTATATAACACTAACCTCAAAACAAAATGCATTTAAATTTATATGTAAAATCTTAAATAGTAATAAAATTTTCAAATTATAGGCCAAATGGATATATAAGAACTTAACTTTTTACAATAAATAAGTAATAATGTCCTCAGATGTCCTAGATTAAAGTGGATTAAAACACACAACAACAAAACTGTAATAAGATGATTTAATTTAGAATGATTGAAAATGGGGGGAAAATTATTTAGATGGTATTCCAAATAGCAGACCCATTTAGTGGTTGAACACAAGAGTTAAATAGACACTTGAACAATTGAATGTGATTCATAGTTTTTATACAAGATAAGAGTTAAATTTTTTCTTAAAATTTGGTCATCAAAGTATATCCGCTGGTCAAAGTATATCATCTTACGGTACAATGAAAGCAAAATAGGAAAATCTGTTACTTATTATAATAAGATTATTTTAGTTTAGTATTGTTTGTTATAACACAAAATAGCATGGGGTCAACCTAGTCTTAATGTATGCATGTTTAAGAGTGAGTGGATTAATTTAGTTTAGGCTATGTTATAATAACCAAAGTTAAAATGTTTATAATTTTTGTTACTCGAGTTTAACACTAAGAAATATTGCTAAGAAACCAATCGTAAGTCTATAAGCCAAGCTAACACAAAAACAAATTTATATCAGACTACTGGTCTATACAAGAATAATTATAAATGAATATTATAAACTTATTATTTTTAAAAGTATGCCAGAAGAAAAAAATACAATTTGTTCTATACTACTGTAAGATTAATATCATTCTAGTCTGATCTGGTTTGCAGGTGCCGATAAAGTACAGGTTCAAACTCCATCTGGGCATACCGAGAATGTTTTTTTCTAAATAGTTCCCTACTCTATTTCCATGCAAATGTGTGTGTATTACAGTTTTCCCTTTAAATTATATATACATCTATATTTTCTAAATTATACCTCTCTCACATTCCTATCCCATTTTAGTTAATATAAGGATAGCCCAATAGATAGTAAGCTGCAGTGAACAAATTAAACTAAACCAAATTTTACAGAACAGGGTTTACACTGGAAATTTAAAGATGTGTAGTTCAAAAAAGAACAGTTCAAACTGAGCCATTCCTTCTAATAAAAAAGTTAACTACAAAGTAATAGGCTATGACACAACACAAAACTATCACAATGCTTCAGCCGATCTAGATCTCAGAAACTAACTGAAAAAATAAAATCTTGCACAGGAAAGATGAGTGTGATAGACAAGGAATCTAGCAGAGTACAAACTTCACCAACACTATGCTATATACCAACAACAAATTAGATATAATACAATCATTGGTATGGAGTTGTTTTTCGAGCTATATGCAGTTTCTTTCCTACCCTGTAAGGGAACCGTGTGATTAGATACACTTGATAGTTGAGAGCTCTTTATGTATTTAATAAATAATACACTAAAAATTATAGGGGCTAGTAAAAGCATTGGGTGGGAATTATTTTTTGTCAAATTAATATAAATTTTATGTTTTCCAGCCCTTATACACACAACAACATAGGCAAATTTTCAATCATGACAAAACAAATACTATGAAAGAGTTCTAGATAATAAAAAAAAAGTATAAAACTCACAAAGTTCACCCAATAACATTCCACCATATTATTTAGTCCACCAAAAATAAAATAGTCCCTATCCTTTAGCAAATTCCAGAAACAATTAACATTGAAAAATCGAATGATTGAAGCTCTGGGTCTATTAACCCTTAAGCACTGATATAGGTCTAGTAGACTCCCATAACAAAAACAAACTGGTGCTGTCTCGCTTTGGTGTGATCGAATTTATTGTACACCTAGGTACCTTCAAATTAGTTAGTGAGCCGTGGACTGACAAAGGGAGAGGCCACTTCGCGCGCTTATCAAGGTATGTATTGTTGTTTGAAATTTGTATGTGGGTTTGACAGACCTATATCAGTGGATACGTGATATTTTTGACACATTTGTATTTTGTTTTTAGAATAGATTCTGAACAATCGGGTTCTTCCCGCTCACTGCGACCACATGCAATAAGATTGACAAACACTGCAATTGCTTCGACATTAAAAGGGTGGCGCTTCAAAACGAAGAAGATGGTGATTTTAGTTGTGAATCAGATAATGACGAATATTTCGTAATAGAGACCGTACAGTCAGATTCTGATTCGGAATGTGATTTGTCTGACACTGAAATGGTTTACCGAAAATAAATTCATTTTACAATGCAACTAAAGGAGGTGTTGATGCTCTCGATGAAAAATGTTCAAAGATGACTTGCAAAAGGAGATCACATCGATGGCCTTGTACCATATTTTATTGAATGTTGGATATAGCTTCAGCTAACGCATACGTTCTTCCAGGACTGTCATCCAAACACTCTGAATTTATAAATGATATGGCAAAAGGGTTGGTTTATGAGCACTTGGAAAATATATTTCAAAATCCTAATGTCCCAGATCACATTAAGAGGACAATTTCGCAAATCTTGAACAAGCCTCGACTGGCTCAAAATGTGAACCTGGAATCTGAAAAATTGCTTAAAAGAAAGTACTGCAGCATGTGTGATTACAAAGAAAAAAGGAAGACAAAATATCTATGTGTTTCTTGCAAACATCTCATCTGTTTGCAGTGATCCAAGCCAATATGCGTAAATTGTATAAACCAGAAATTAGCCGATGAATAAGTGCCATCAGTTTTTTTTATATGATCTCAAACAATTTTAAATGAGACTAAATTAGATAGATATGTTATAGAAGATTATATATAATTTTGTTGATTTTAGAGACTTTTTTTTTAAGAAATAATAAAGTGCCTTCGACAGATAGTATTGCAAAATGTTACTTAAAATATTACTCAGAATGTTATTTGTTTTGTAATTTGATGTTTTCATATCCTTTTGTATTCATTTTAAAACAATAATAATAATACATTGTGAAAAAGTAAGTTTTTCTATATTTTTTACCCTATTTCATCTATAGGAGTCTCTGAAACCTATATCAGTAGTAGAATGTGGGGAATGCCAGGTCTCCACTGTGGTTCGGATTCCACGTTAAACTGTAGGTCCTCCATTTCATCTCACAATCACCCTACCATTACACATTAGCGTAAGTGCGTATAACCCGAACGGGTAGTAAGACGCGGTGCTAATAATAATAATATATCAGTAGTAATGATACAAAACCATATGTCAGTGCTTAAGGGTTAAATAATCTATTACCAGCACAATTTGATGCTTGGCAACACCAAAGCCATAATAATATTATAACAGTATGTATTGGTAAACAAACATTTTCGAAAAAAGTTCCTTGTGTTAGTGAAACTTTCCTAGCTAAGAGTTCAAACATCTTAGATAGCACAATGGTGATTTAACATATTTATTAATATGCATTATTTAGCTATTTACAAGGACTAGTTTTTTTTAACTAACCAATCTAATTCTTGTAAATCAGCAATTATTGTTTTATCTTGATTAAAAAAGTTTGAACTTCTTCTAGTGAAACAACCAGAAGTAGATCGTCACACATCTTAACTGCACATGAGCAGATCATCAAACATCTCGACTTAATTTGTGTACATCCACTACTGTTTCCGGCATGTGGTCAGTTTTTTATTCAAGCCATATATTTTCCACTACCAGCTTACTATGCCTGTTGTAGCTTCATATGCCTTATAATATAACTTAAAACTAGGAAAGGCACAACATTCAGTCCCCAGCCGTTAATTCATCACTGTGAAAGAGTAAACCCACATTTCACCCATGCTAAATCTTTCGGCCTTGATGGGAATAGAACTTGGGACACTCAGCTAAGTAGACAGACACACTACCGACTGAGCTAAGGTGTTGTACCTAAACATTTCAACTGCATAAGAAATAGTTTAGCACATGATAAAATATTTTTTTGGTGCACAATATTTAAAAAATGTTTTAAAAAAATTGAACTTTCCCTAACCTTTCATGTGTGAAAAATAAAAATTTCTATTAACTATTGTTTTTAGAATCTTTTTGTTAGAAGGAATTGAAGGATCAATCATTATTATTATTATTATTATTATTATTATTAGCACCGCGTCTTACTACCCATTCGAGTTATACACACTTACGCTAATGTGTAATGGTGGGTGATTGTGAGATGAAATGGAGGACCTACAGTTTAACGTGGAATCCTAACTATAGTGGAGGCCTGGCATTCCACACATTCACAAGTTGTGATTAATACACATCTTGTCAGAGGTGAGGGAAGGGTTTGGTAATCAGATAAATCTGTCCAGGGACCGAGTATTGAACCCCGGACCCCAGCATAGAAGTCCGACACCTTACTCCTAGACCACCAGGTCACCTTGAAGGATCAAGACAGCCTAATATAAAATAACTCTAATAGGACCATGCGTCAAAATTTCAATTAGATGAGTTACGGTACTATCTAAGAATTTTTTTTACAGATTTAGACATTTGTCAAAACATTTGTTTTATTAGAATTGAAAATTTGCTTATGTCGTTGTGTATATAAGTGCTAGAAATCATTAAATTTCTCACAATTTTACATAGAAAAAACAAAGAATCCCACCCTCAACGCACACTATAGCCAAAATTATATTTTAGTAATCCAAAGTACATAGGCCTAAAATAGTAGCTTAAATATGAGATGCAAATTGAATACTAACAATTTTAGCAGTTTGGAGTTGAAGGAGATGTTAAAACAAATATGTTTTGTAGAGAAACCATGGGGTGAAGGGAGGAGGGCAGAGAGTGCAGCCTTACTAACTACATACCAGCATTAGCCCCAAAGTGTTTTTTGCTTAAGGGTGTAAATAAGCTAGGCCTAGTTTTATATTCTCAAATTTGAAAAAGGACACGTGGACCCGGGAACCGAACCTGGGACCTTTAGCTTAGTATGTAAATCCCCTAACCACTGAAATATCCAGGAATCATCCCGTGCCCAAGGTCACTCTTCACTTGCATTTTAAGGTAGAGATAGTTTTATATATAATATTATGGTACACATATTAAATGTTCAAAATAAAGCCAGCAACTTTGATATAAAGACTAACTGTACAATAGGTTCTGCAGAGTGCACTCAAACATTCCAATATGTTCCACGACGATTCGCTCAGCAAAACAAGTACTCCCACACCAGTCGAGTTTTGAGCACACTATGGCTCACAACGATTACGCTCCACCAGAAACATTGATCATCTGTAGCAATGTAAAGATACATTTACAACCCATGGTTACTTAACATCCCCTAGACACACAAAGTTTGGTTAAATAGTTAAAAATACATCTTGTAATTAATTTAATGAAAGCCTATACCTACTTAAATATGAATATTTGGATTCACGTAGAAGACTTAGTAGGCCAGATGGGAGGAAAGTGAGTTATTATGTAAATTTGTGCTTTGCCCCACTTTTACGTCCCCCAGATTGTAGACCAATTAATTATAACTTGTGGTGTGAGGGAAGAGGGATCAGTTCCAAGATGTAGGTCACAAACTTGTAAGTTAATTAAACAACAAAGCAAAAGGTCGCGATTCAGTGAACTTATGAACTATATACATGAAATGTTAGTTTGATAATTTATCCTTAATAAATTAATTTGCCCATCGTCAAGTTAACGGATTGTTAGTAAACATTAAACTTAGTAACTTTAGACATACCAGCAGTTTAAAAAAGTCACTATATTCCAAATCAAGGGGAAAAAAATTAACGTTTACAAAAGTCACTATATTCCAAAACAAGGGGGGGGAAAAATAACATTTTCAAATACGTTTTGAAATAACCCCAATAGAGAGAGCCTCCTTAAATGTATCACTCTACGAAAATTTCTATAAAAACAAGACGTATATATGTCCTTTTGGAAAAAATAAAAGAGATTCAAATAATATTTGAGAGTATTATGCAAGAAGAGAGAACTGTTTCAGTTACTACTCAAATTTAATGAATTTACACTCCTAAAATGAAAGTTACATTATTATATTACTTAAGAAATTTACAAATCAGCAAATATGATTCTGTGGCCAACTATTTCAAACTTGGCAACTGAAGTTACTTTCTTTTATTGTGCCCCACTATGGGGCATAGTGAGACAAGGTGTGGGGCACAATGTGATGTTGGGTTAAAATTAGAAATAAATACTGTTTTATTATCTAAAAAAATAAAATACTGTACATAAAAGTTACAAAATTCTTCGTTTACATGAGTGGTTCAATAAATTATTTTTTTTTAATATTATTATTATTATTATTATTATTATTATAACGGTAAACAAAATTTATACTCATTAAGACATTTGGAGTGCATTAATCTTAACGAATGTTAAGAAGTCCAAATGAAAAGAGGTAAACTTTCAGACTCTTTAGCTGCCCAAACATACTGAGCTTATGCAAGACCATCCCAATGTATTTCAAAGCCACTGAAGCAAGGTCTGGAACTGGTGGTAAGACAAATTTCCAAGCATTTTTGGCTCCGTCTCAGATAACTGATCTCGTGTTCATCATTCTGATATTTTTCGGCCAATATCACGCCAACATAGAACACAGACTTCTTCTCATGAAATTCTACGAGGTAAAGTAATCATTTTCTTCCAGATATCGCTACAAGTATTCAAATTCTCTGGGATATATGAAAACCAACTTCTCAGCAGACTCTTTGTCTGAAGAATGAGCAGATTTTGTGTCTGGAATGGACACACCACTGTCAACAGATGCATCAGTTCACGGCCGTCTTTAATTACAGGCCGGAATACTGAAGTTTTGCAACATTGCGTTGAGGCCGATCAACAGCACAGCCACGTGCATTATTACTGATTAAGTTCAGTTTGTTTTATTGTGCGGGATGTTTGTTTTATTCGTGTAATTTACCTGATTTGAAATTTTGCGTGGTTCACACTTCCATTGCATTATGTTTTGGGTCAAATGGTAAACATTCAATAGATGAACATTTTGTGGATGTGATAAGTAATATTCAACTAACATCTGACACGATTCCAGAATGCTTGGTTTTGTACATTTGTTGGTTTAGAATACAGTTATTGCTTTAACTTTTTAGTTGTCCATGATACAGATGCTAACCATTTCAATAATCTTATCAGAGGAGGACTAACTAGTTCATTAACAATTTTGAGGATTGGAGTTAATGGGCATACAATAATGAAGATTTTAATAACAAAAAAGTTCGAACCCAAGTTTTTTCAGCACAAAAATCAAAAGAAAATTTTCTTTGAATCCGCTTCGATGGCCTCATGGTATAAGGCGCTATTTTCGCAGTAGACTAAGCGGCCAATACCAGGGAGATCAAGGTTCGAATCTAGGTCAGATGTACTGAGCATGGTTTTCCAAAATGTTTTTCCACTCTCCCTCCATGCCAATGTGGGTACATTTCCTATGAATATAGCTTTCCTCATCTCGAAATTACTTGGAGTAATAAGTGCATAAGCGTATATACAAACTGAACAGGTATTAAGACGCAGTGCTAAAAAGAATCCCTTCGTATGTTTGGGCTATAAATACATTTGTAAGGATCCAGATATATAAATAAATTTACCAAAAACTGTTTCTGTAGTAATTCCTTAAGTGAATTATTTTCTTTGGTTTCGTCAACGCTTGGAAATATACGTCTTTTCAACTTCATCAAATATAGAAATTCATGTCCAGAAAAGAATAAAAAAAAGTAATGTTTCAAAATTATATAGGTACTCCAATTCCCAGGACTGTTAAGTGTTCAAAGCAATTACATAAATAACTATCTCAATTTTATTATATCTTTGCTTAAGAGCTACACTTGAACATGAGAATTGAATCGGGACCTTAGGATTAGTGCAACAATGAATTATTTCTAGGCTTCGAACCAGTGCCCTTTTGTAATTTTCATCATAATATTACAATCGTATTTGTGAACGGCAAATACTCGTTAACTTGCAAATTTATTTTAAAACTATTATTTACATGTTTATTTGTTGTATTTTTTAAACTCTAAAGTATTTTTGTCTAATAATATACGTAAAACAGGTTTAGGTTAATTTTTGTCGGTATCATTCATATTGACTTCTCAGTTTTTAAAAGAAGAAGAATATAAATTGTAATGTCCCTGATTTGACCCTAAAGAATATTTGAAAGCATTGACAATATTCTCATCTTAATTTTATATATATATTTATATATATGTTTTATTTTAATTATATATTTTATTACTTGGCGCTTAAAGCACTTCTTCTTCTAAATTATTCAGATATGATAGTTACCAGATTCTAACTAGGAAATTACTAGTTATTTCTTGTTTTTAAGCTCACGCCCTGAAGGTAGGAGGCATCAGTTACGGTATCTAACTTCAGTGTTTAACGTAAAGTTGAGTCAAAACTACAATGTTAAAGTCTTTTAAAAATTAACTTCCTGCTCTCGAACAAATCAGAATAATGTAGATATTTAATTTGAGACAGTTTCCGATTCTTAAACATTCTAGTAAGTTCTCTTGGACTGAGATATACCAAACGAGTGGTGCACTCTCAGAGCCACTGTGACATCAGTCATTTAGATGGACAGACGTGTGCTCGCCCTTAATAAAACATGATCTTTTTCTATCAAGGTTATCAATAACTATCATTGAATAAACTAATATCAACTTTAGCTGACGTTATTTATTTATATCACAAAAAGGGAAGCCTAATGTAGGGGAGTGTTAATAACTATTAAGTAAGATAGAAATAGGTGCACAACGTGGAACGAGCTAATCAGTGACGTTACAATGGGCTCCCACAACGTAGGGGCCAGTAACAAGATTGTTACAATTTGGCTCAAAACGTGGGACCGACCATTACAAGACGTAACAAAATATTCACACAATTCTAAGAACCAGCTGATACAGGCGATACTTCGAAACGACATCGACCGCGTTGGGGGCTTCGCCGAAAATCAACACGGCTTTCGAAAGGGCTGATCGACGATCGGTGCGATTAAGAAGATCATAGGGATTACAGCCGAAGCGTGGTCTAGTAACTTTAAATTGCGCAAAGTCTGCATCCTCTTCACGCTCCACGTAAGAAACGCTTTCAACAGAGCGAGATGGGATGACATCATGGACGCACTGGAGCATCGGTTCAACATAAAAAAAAAAGAACTTGACCATAGTTGGGGATTATCTTGACGCAAGAACGTTAATTGTCAAAACCACAGGAGGCCCCCAAGAATACCCGATAACGGCTGGCGTACCACAGGGTTCGGTCATGGGCCCCGACCTATGGAACGCAAATTATGACGAACTACTAGAAATTCCTTTACCGAAGCAAGTACAGCTATACGGGTTTCGCTGATGACGTCGCGGCCACAGTAGTGGCGGACAGCGTTGAGGAGGCCGAACTCCTGGTCCGGTCGACCATTGACGCGTCGAAACCTGGCTTGAAGAACACCAGCTAAAACTAGCTAAACAAAAAACGGAGATGGTTGTGCTGACGCGTAAGAGATGGTTTCCTAAACCCTTTAACGTAGACATTGGCGAGACAACATTGACTTCAACAAGGGCACTGCGCTATCTGGGGGTGATGATAAACGAAAATCGGTCCTTTCGCGAACACCTAGAGAGAGCATGCATAAAAGCCAGTAAGATGGTATCCAGCCTATCGAGAATCATGGCCAACACAATGGGCCCACGAACTAAAAATGAGAAGAGTTCTTCTGGAAGTACTCCACTCAATCCTGCTCTATGGAGCGGAAATATGGGCAGATATCCTGAAGCAAAAGACCTATCGGCGTAATATAGCGGCAGTACAATGGCGAGGGGCCCTCAGGGTGACCTATGCCTACCGCACGGTCTACGAAGCAGCCGTACTGGTTATAGTGGAGGCGCCACCTATTGACCTACTAGCATCGGAGAGAGTAAAACTCTATTACCTCAAAACTAGAGGCGACAACACGACCGAGTCCAGAGCAAGAGTGAAGGCGGAAACGCAGAAATAATGGGAAGACAGATGGAAGGCCTGCAACAAGGGCAGATGGACAGCTCACTTGAGCGAAACATCAAAATTTGGATCACTCGAAACCACGGCGAAGCTGACTTTTTCCTAACCCAACTGCTGTCGGGACATGGATAATGGCGTATCTATATAAAATGGGCTTACACCACACCCCGAGGTGCAAGTACCACCCGGACAAAATAGACGATGCCGAGCGCACGTTTTTTGAGTGCGAGCGCTGGAAGAACTGCAGAGCCAAAACCGAAACAAACATAGGCAAAACCCTCGATCCTACGAACCTAGTGAACCATATGCTACAGCGGGAAGACAATTGAAAGGAAATCGCTGCCTACGCGCAGCGCCTCCTTAAAGAAAAGACCTCAGAGAGGGACCAGTGAAACAGGAGCGGACGTCGTACGACGCAACACGGGCTGGATTGAAGTAGTGCTAACGCGGTTCCGACCCAGTCTTCCCCGCAAGATAAGTGCGGGGAAAGAGGAGAGGAGGTTTTTTAGTGGGTGTAAATCCCACACTACCGACCATCACACTTTCAAATGAACGGTGTCTTTGAAAGATTTTTCCTCCTCCAATAAAAAAAACACAAAAAACATACATATATACATACATATATACATATATACATACATATATACATACATACATACATATATACATACATACATACATACATACATACATACATACATACATACATACATACATACATACATACATACATACATACATACATACATACATATATACATTCATACACATACTAGAATTTGAAAAAAAAAATATCACCGAGAATCTCTAGAGATTATGTTTAAAAATCTGTTTGAATTAGAATGCCTAGGACACAACACCTCAATTATTCTTGTCTATCTGAAAATTAAATTCTTATTTAATCTGTAATGTCTAGTACAGTGTTGTCGAAATAGTTTGAGAAAACATTTTATGCATAATAATATTTAGTTTCACTCTCGTTTTACAGAATTATTAGCTAGAACTTTATTTATTGTAGTGCATGCAATTTTAAAATATATTTTCTATAAATATATACCCGTTTTGGTGGCTGCATGAGTTAAGGCATCACACTCACAATTGACTACATTTCCGATTATGGGGAAATCAGAGTTTGAAACCCGGACAGCTCTATCGAGGGCGTTTTTACTAATTAGTTGTCGATTCTCCCTCCATGCAAATGTGTGTACACTTGTTCTCAATTAAACCTACAACATCCCTAACGCATGTTAGTAGGTAAGCGTATATCTGGAACAATACATGTTTTTTTAAATTTCACATCTTATTTTCGTTTTCCCTTTAAATGATTTTCAACCCGTTTGGTCAAGATCACTAACTAATGTGGCTTAACTCAGGCGTGGCCAACCTTTTTGCCTGGTGAGTCACTATTTACGGTGACTAAATTGTGAGTGACACTCTATCCCAAAACATCTACTTTAATCTTAAGAATTAAATAGCGAAAGCTATTATATTTGTTTAGCGAGGATTTACTTGCATCTAGATATAATAGCCTGTAAATTTAAAAATAACACCTAGACACGGAAATCTAAGCCGGGACCTTTGGCTTGGTACGCATATGCTCTCTCTAACCATTGAGCTATTCAGGAATCGTCCCGTGCTCAGGGACATTCTTCATTTTTCAATTTTCAGAATATGATATCTAGATGCAAGTAAATCCTCACTAAACAAATATAATAGCTTTGGTTATTTGATTCTTAAGAATATGCGACCCCATACAATTATAATAATTGTACAAGTGGCAGCAATAAGCCAACTAGCGAGCTCAAGGTGGCTGAGTTGTTTGATTTTATTTCAGTTAAAAATGGTTTACCCTTGCGTAGTTTGTAGTATGCAGTATCTCCTGCTTGTCATAATAGGCGACTAAAAGGACCCCCCTTAGAGCCTCGTCACCTTGTCGCTGGAAAAGGGGGTAAAACAAAGTAGTTGTTCCCTAGTGTAAGAGAGCTTTGCTTTCATATTTATTCATTTCATCCTTCATTCCATTCATCATAAAAACATTCTTCTTCTTCTTCGCCCTCACACAGCCATACTCTCTCAATAGACTTGACTTTCCTATCTTTTCCTCTTGCCTCATTTTATGATTAATTTTGATTTGGTTTATTTTATTATATAGGCAAGGCCGTAGCCACCCATTAATTTCAGGGAGGTTTGGTGGACACATCCCCCAAAAGCTGGAAGCTAGAAAAAAAAAATCTAAATGATAAACAGTTCTAGAAGCTTTCTAAAGTTTTTTCATGGTAAAATAACTTCCTAGATGCCGAAGACTAGGAAAATTTCTAAATATTAAACACCTCTAGAAGCTCTCTGAAATGCTTTTTATGGTAACACCTCCCCCCCTGGCTACGGCCTTGTTATAGGGTAAGTAAGCCTGATGTGGCCTATTGGCCTATTAAGGCCTACATAAGCAAATCAAGCACTAAACTTTTGCAACTATGGCTAAATAATTAGACGAAATATTAAATAACACTTTAATAAATACTTAGGCATTCTGTATTATTCATGTGCACTAATGTGTTATCCGACCTGTTGCCTAACTGGTTGTGCTAGGAGTCCCGAGTTCGATTCCCGGTATGGTAGACAAGTTATATTTTATACATTTTTAGTATTTAGATTGGTTGTTGTGCATCTAGTAGCTTAAGTTAGTTTGTAAGTTGCTATACTATGGAGGGGGGGGGGGGTGTACGGAAGGGCCTTTCGGGCGGCCCTGTTCCCGACTTGTTGGTTAATCCTTCTAACACTGGATGGGCACTTGGGTGATCTTGTCACTGGTTAACCTTTTAACCAATGTAGTGGGTCTTTATTTTAATGATACCAACTAAAATTCTATTTGTGGACCATGTGTAGGAACGAGTGATGGTGATCCAACCCCACATATTTCTAGCAATGCTTGCTTGAAACACCCTGCTATGGGGATTGAAGACCTGACTCCCACACCAAAGTTTAGGCCTTAAGCTGTATAACAGCTTCGCTTCGACTTCAACAATTTACTTCACATCTTCGAAAAAATTTGAATTGACACATATGTTTCGACATGTCTAAGAGCACAAAAAAATTAAAAATGTGGAATATTTTAAATTGTGTATCATTTCATGTATTTTCTTTACTGTTTTCATAACATTTTTTACAGTGGGTTCGTCTTATTTTGTTCAAAATGTAGTGTTTTTCCTCAGATTTTCCCTGATCGACTGTTAAATGTTGGTTATTAATGTTCAAGGCTATAAAAATATTAAAAAAAATACTTTTCTTCCCTTAAGTTTAACAAAGTCAAATTCAATCAATGATAGAATATATAAATTTTGTGATATTTGATTTCCATTATGTTTAGCTGTATTTCGAAATTAAAAAAGTGTAAGTTAAAAAACTAAATTTTGACTTCGCTTTTGACTTTTCTTTGCGTTTTTCCGCTTCACATGGGTAAAAGTGACCTTTGCACACCCCTATTTCTCATACTTCTAAATGGTGTATGATTAATGCTTATTCGCACCAGTGGCTTAGCTGACTGAGATGCCAGTATCGCATTGCACTCAAATGCTATTGATGGGGTGGTTGCTATGGTTCATGATAGAGGTATATGGTTTACTTTTGTAGTTGGGGTAGAATTGTCTTGAGAGAAATATGATGGAGAGGTGAGAATTGAATTGATTTCGCTAAAAACAAATATATATGGCGTACTTTTGTAGATGCTTCTGTGAACGTTCAAGTTCCTTATATCCACAGACAAATGAACAAATTACTACTAATAATATACCTACACTATCTTTTACTCTTTAAAAAACAACTTATGATAGCTAAACAATTAACATAAGATATGCCTGGGAAGTTGGCAGCAGTGTGACTTGTAGGTACTATGTTACATTCACTTTCTGTGTTCAAGAGTTCCTCTTTATTCCCACCCGCAGCAAAGTTACAAAGTTCCAAGATGTTATCCATAAACCACTTAAAGCTTTAGGGAAGGGGGTGGGGCAGAGGGAGGAGCTCTAATTGATGCATGTTGTTACATGGGGTAAAGAAAGCCTTACATAACACAGATCTTATACTCATTTTCTAATGTTTGAAAAAATAATATGATTGTTTATGTTTTCACCTTTATAGTTAACTTTCGAATATCTGTGTCGTTGGAAATGAAAGTTTAGCACTTTTTGTTTATCAATATTTCGAATGCGCTTAGGTGGCATTGTATTCCTGTGACTACGAGTGCCAAGCACATTCGATAATACATATTTCCATGTGCTTGAAAGTGACATGTTTATACTCATAGCACTTGTTTATACTTGTCCAACCTAATGACCCACTCACGTGCTTTTAGTTGGATAGTGGCTATCTTTCGAAGCTGGTTTAAATTAAAAGTATAAGGTACCTGTACCGAATATGTCCTGGTTCTCAAAATGTCCCACTAGCAGCCATTTTGTTGGTAACAGTCACATCTTCATGAGACCATCACAGACTAGTCTCGTACATGCACAGACGCCATCTTTAGAAGTGTTTGTCGCCCGAGTGTTTGGATGTAGATATGTTTGACAGAAATTGGTATCTTCGCATGTGAAATTCTGCTGGTGTTAAATTGCTGAGGTAAGGGAACCATCATATTATATACTTGTTCAAATTTATCATGAATGTCAATACTGTATTGTATATCTCTGTTACTCTATTTTAACTTCCTGTTATTGTAATGTAGTCATCCTGTCAATTCTGGGAGGAGTAATGACAGAATTAAGTAAAAGTGGAAGTGCGAAATATGGCCCAGATGGGCCATATTGGGAGCCATGCACATTGTTATCGAAAATTTACAAAGTCGTATGGAAACCATGAATGTTGTGTTTGTAAATTTGAAGCAGATTAAAGTGCTATGTGTGGCAACCACCGTAGAGAATAGCCCTTGACAGCAGCACGGTCCTTTGATGTGTGGGACACGAAAATAAATAAAATTAATTTAGATCTATAATGACTGTTGCTATGTTTTGTTTCAGATGGTGCCAGTAACCATAAAAAGAGGCAGGAGAGGCATCTGGTAAGGGGAGAGCTTCCAAAAAGTCATAGATGCCATTCTTAGAGGTGAAATCTCTGTTATGAAAACAGCTACATAATACAAAATTCCTCGAAGAACATTGAGAATGTGCCTAAAAGAAATAGAAATAGAAGAAGTGTAAATTAGGTCGTAAGGCGACTTTAACTGAGGAGCAAGAACAAGAGTTGTGCACACAGATAGGAAGATTGGCAGCAGTGAGCTACCCGATAACACCAAATGTGATTCTTCTTTGTGTCTACAAATTTTGCAAAACTAATAAAAGTAAGCAACACAAATTTTCAAGTGCTCAGGTCACAGCTGGTAGGAAGTGGATGATCAGTTTTCATGCTCAAAATCCACAAATCACCACCAGGAAAGCTCAAAATCTCAATCCTGCCCGAGCACAAATGTTGAACGGGTTTATTGTTTTCGACCATTTTGCGAAGCTACACAATGAAATTGTTCGTCTCAATATTATAAACAAGCCTGAAAAAATCTACAATATGGATGAAAAACGATGCTGCCTAAGTTTACACAAGCTGCCAAAAATTTTAGTTGAAAAATGTGTGAAATGAGTTCATATTGTTTCGAATGAATATGGTGGAAAGTGTAACCGTGGCTGCCTGCGGATATTCAACAGGCATAACTATCCCGTCCATGATTTTATGTAAAGGTAAGAGAATGAAACCGGAGTTTGTAGATAATTTGCCACCTTCATCTGTGTGTCAGATGACGCCAAAAGGTTCGATGACAACAAAATCTTTTGTAAATTAGGTTAATCATTTGGCCAATCATAAAACACCATTTCTTTACTTATTAATCTTTGATGGTGCAATATGTCATCTGGACTACGGTATGAGATTGTTGAGGTTGCCTCTCAGCACAATATTACACTGCACTGCTTCCCTTCTAACACGACCCATGAACTTCAACCATTTGACAAAGTTGTCTTCAGAGCTTTCGAGGCTTATTGGGTTGATGAAGCCATACAATGTTGGAATAATTGTGGAGAACGCACCATCACCAAACAAAGATTTGGCATCATCTTATTTTCTGTGCAGGACAAGGCTGCAACCCCAGCTAATGTAAAATATGGTTTCCGTGGCACTGGTATTCACCGCTTCAATCCAAATGAAATCCCTGATACATCTTTTGCTCCAAGCACAGTAACTGAAATTTCTATTGAAGACTTGCAATCTTAACCAACAGAGAAAAGGCCATCAAACTCTAGGAAAACTTATGTGCCTGAAACATGAGACGTCAATGCCCCTAGCCTAAGTTCAGCTAACATTATTGATTCTTTCAATGATGCATAATCATCCGTGTCTAAAGCACCTTCAAAAGTCAGGTCTGTCAGAATTCTTAGTAATGAGGAGAACGATGAAGTAATCAATTACATTCTCGAGCAGGACTCTAGTTATGAAGATAAAGACTCACAAGTAAGCTCAGAAGATGAGAGATTTCCCTCATTCCATGATCTACTTCCTACTCCAAAAAGGACGAAAACTGGCCAAGTCAACAGGAAACTTTCCACCAACAGCATGGCGATTGTTTTGAGAAAAGTGTTATTTTTTGCACCTGAAGTAACTCTTGATACTGTAATAACATTGCAATAGTCATCTGGACAGTCGTCATCCCACTCCACCAAGACAGGCACCACAAATGTTAGAAAAAAAGTGCGCCCTTCATCTACTACAGTTATCCCAGGACAGGCAAAGCCATTATATAAGGCGAAGATGACTGGCAGTCGAAAAAATCAGTCTTGGTATTGCATGCAGTGTTTGTTAAGAAGATCGTGAGCTTGATATGTGGAGTTGCATACTTTGTGGGACATACATTCAAGAAGAATGTGTTGTTGACATAGCAAAAAAATATAAAGGACCATTCACCTGCCCCGATTGTGGGGACTGCATCTTGTATATTTGGGCAACTTTTTTTTTTCATTAAGTTAATAATATTTAGTCCTTTTTTATTTTCAACCACTAAAATATTGCCTCTATACATTTTTGTATGCTTTATAAAAATAATAATGCCTTTTTTGTACTTAGCGTGTGTTTTTCTATTATTTTTTCTATTTGAAGTTGGGTCATATTAAGAACGTGGTGTTCATAATATGGCCCATTAGCACTTTTTTTTAAGCTCTATTATCTATTTGGAGGAGCACTTATTTCAATTCTAATATTAGTCGTTAGGTGTCCAAATATCTGAATTAAGATAGTCATATATTGTTTAATTAATATTATTATTAAAAGAGATTGAAAAAAATATCAAACCTTAGGTGGGCCATATTCGGTACAGGTACCTTAGTTGAGTTTATGTATAATTTAGATTACAACTGCACATTATCTTACATAGGCTATGAATAATCGCTTGTGTTTATACAAATACAAAAATAATGTCTTCAAAAAGAGGAGACATTTTCATTGATTGCTCGCATATAAAAAGCGTTATTTAAAAAAAACTGTGAAAGAGTCTCAAAAAGATGTAGAGAAGTAGAACGAAGCAAAAGTACAGCCTTTATCTCAAGGCAAGTTTGAGGAGTCCATCAATAGTGTTATTTCTTCGTGCCAGAAGCATGTTATAAAAAATAAAGCTTCAAATATCATTAATTATTTTCATAAGGTAGGTGTATTTAATCCAATACCTTCTTCCTTCTGATAAATCTGTGTGTTTGTGTGTGTAACTATTATATATCTGCTACGGTGGCCACATGGTCTAAGTTATAATTCTCTCGGTAGACTAGTCGGCCAATGATTGAGAGTTAGGGTTATAATTTCAGTCAGGTCTACTGAGGGTTGCTTTTTCTAAATGTTTTCCCACTCTACCCCAGTGAAAATGTTGGTCAATTATCTTTAAAATTCTACCTTACTCATTCCTATTCCATATTGCGTTTAAAATATATGTATATATATCCTGAAAAAATAATAAGACACATTGTTTAAATAAATAAATAATAATAACTACTATACAAGATGTGTCTGGTTGCTATTATTATACATTTTGTAAGGTGATGTAGTCAAATTTTACTTATTCTACTTCTTTTTTATTAGTTTTATCTAATCTTGTAGGAATGAGGAAGGTAGGATTTTATAGGTAATCTACACCCATTAAGGTGGAGGGAGAGTATAAAACAATTTTATACAACCACTCTGAGTACACCTGTACAGTTTTCGAAACCTAATCTCCCCTTTATCGACCGTCTAGTCTTTTTCGAGAGTGGCGCAAGGATTCAGGATCAATGTTTGAACGAAACATGAGTCTGGGAATTGATAATTTAGTAAAAATAAAATTGTAGATTAATCCAAAATATAATCTAGAAAAGTTGCATACCTAGAATTGCTTAAATAGCTCTCTATAAAATGATACTACTACTTTAACAAGTGCACAATATTTAGAAAGATGTCTTCCCCCAGCATCAAACATCGGATGGGGGCACTTTAACATCATCATGTAGTGCCACTATAGAAAAAGGCCATCCTAGTCAGCATATAGTGGCGTTGTTGGTGATCTGGTGGTCTAGGGATAAGGTTTTAGATTTCTGTGCTGAGGGTTCAGGGTTTAATCCTCGGTACCAGCACAGATTTATCTTATTGCCAAACCCTTCCTTCACCTCTAACAAGACGTGTATTAATCACAATTAGTGGCTCGGATCCCACGTTAAAATGTAAGTCCTCCATTTCTCCTCACAGCCACTCTACTATTACACATTATCGTAAGTGCGTATAACCCAAACGGGTAGTAAGACGTGGTGTGCCAGTAATAACAACATAGTGCTGTCTTGCTCTTACTCAGATCGCAAACCTGACATCCGTAACCTAAATATAGCAGAGGTTTTTTCTGAGGAATCTAAGCTCAACGTCTGTGCTTATATACTTATCTTATCTGTATATGTAGCTCTCCATAAATAATAATACATTTATATTTCGGATTTAAAATGAATTTTAAGAACTATTAAATCCGAATCCCTCTTTTAGTATCACAAAACTTCCCTACGAAATAATGACATTCATTCTTTGGTGAGATAAGTTACATTAGCACGGGGTGGGGGTTGACTAGATTTATATTTGGGGGTACATGGGGAGCAGAGTACTAAAAGGTAAGAAAAAGGCGTTTAGTGGTTTATGGATGGCACCCAACCAGATGGTGTAGACAGTTTTAATTTTGCATTTTTATCGAGAAAACACTATATGTTTGGAAAATTGACTATTTTTCTCTTCATTATTGAAATAAAAAAGGTTTTAAAAACCATAAAAGTAAAGTAAAAGTATTTACAGTGTACTCCTGATAATTGCAGATGAATTTTATAATTAGAATATAATATACATATTTAGGTATATCTTTTGCACAATAGTGTAGGGCTTCTATACTTCATTCACGGTAGGAGTTTACCTCTGAAAGGTCTTTTTTCCTACCAATATCCTACTATATAATAGATTTCTGGTAGGGAAAAAGGCCTTTCAGAGGTAAACTCCTACCGTGAACGAACTTTAAACATAATATTTAATTTTGAAAATAATACCCATAATTTTATTTATTATTTCAATATTAATCTAAGTTGTATACATTATTTTAAACTTAATAACTAAAATATAATAAATTTTATTAAATAAGTAGCAAGAATAAACTGTTATATAATATATTTCACTATATTATGAAACAATTCAAACATCCCGCTTACGTTAGTTAGTTCTGTATCCCACCGCTAGCTTCCTAATAGAGTACTAGCACGTATACAGAGAGTTGCCATTCTCATACTCTTTTATCTATCTTATCTATGGTCGTTGCCACCCCTTTGACATTCTAATATAATATCGTATATATTATTTTCACAAATTCGTTGACTTGAATTATTTACTTAGTTGTGTAAGTTCTCTTGGACAAGCGTATTTGTCATTTTTTAACGCTGATAATGTTTGTATATTTATCTGAACAGCTATTCTTTAACCAAACTAACATCATCTTTAAAATTAGCTTATATATTTAGTGATGGTTTTGGTTTTTTGTTGTGTTTTGATGTAATTTATTTGGTTCTATAAAACTTGAAATTTCGAATATATTTCATGCCGATTAAACCTAGGTCACGCCCACCTCTACTTTGCTTTATTTAGACAGAAAGGGGCTAATTTTTAATATAACAGGATGCCAATCGCCACCCACATTTTTTTTATAGATAGGCCTAATTGAGATAGATTTAAAATGTGTTTGTCCTTTTATGTATTTAAATAAGAGTGCTGAGAAGGTCTTATATAATCATATATTTGTGGTTCGTATTTCTAAACACAGATACTTGTAAATAAGGCTGTTAACAAAATATAAAAATACTAACATAGAAGTTGCCTTTTAATAGAGAAATCATCTGTTTGTCTTGATACTTGTTTATAAATGTAAGTTAAAATAAAATTAAGATTTTATCTAATATGAATAAGAAACAACCAACTAAACTGAATTCTAATATCTCTTTGGATTTAAGATTTAAATTTCTTCTGTAGTTTCTCTGAGCTAATGTTGATATTTTACCTTAGTGATTTCGTTTCATAGAACAAAAAGAAATACTATATTTAATAGTGAAATATATTTATAGAGATTAACCACTATTCACATGACTTAAGGGTTCCTCAACCTTTCTATGTCCAAGGGTAAAAGTTTCTGTCTCTTGTTGTTCAGCAGGCCGCGATACTGTACCGATATTAGGATTAAATAAATATTAAAATACTCGTATCAGCAAATTATTATACACTTATACTCACACTAGGGATTAGGATTTCACATGAAGTATGATCTCTGTTGTTTCATAGCCCAAGGTTGCACGATTTGTCTTGTATACTTGAGTTGAAGCCAGTTCAATGTACATTTGTATTAAAACGCAATACTTTTCTTGTAAAAAGGAAAAATCGTTTATAAAATAACGTAAAATACATAAATAAAACAGTACACATTTATTTTCTTAGTTGATTATGTAATATATATGTATTTGTTATTTTTCATGAGCTAGCAGGCCGTAAAAAATGTAACCACTGGCTGCGGGTTAAAGCCTCCTCATTTAAGAGTCTGTTTTGCAATAGATTCATAGTTTCAAAAATAAGGGTCCAAGCAGCGGACACTCAGCTTCCCCTAAATACATATACCAAGTTTCAGCTTTCTAGGTTTCTTGTTTTTGGAGTTCTCGCATATAGACACAAATACACTTCCAATTTTATCTATATGATTAATAATTTTATTACCACAATGAAATTAATACATTCTAGGATAATACCAGAGTATAAACATGTCTTTATGCCGGCCTATTTAATTTTATGTAATTTTTTATAGCTTGGCTTGTCTCAAATCAACAGCCATGACAGACTCGAAATATTTCACTACAACCAAAAAAGGGGAAATATTTGAACTAAAGTCTGAGCTAAATAATGACAAGAAAGAAAAAAAACGAGAAGCTGTAAAGAAGGTAACTCAATTTTAAGCTTGATAGCTTAGTCATCCTTTCCATAATTCTTTTGAAAGAAAACGTTTTAATGAATTCTATTTTCTATTATATCATGTCTTATCAGGTTTTTATTTCTATTATTTTCTTTTTTTTTAAAAATATTTTCTCTTTTCCCTTTATTCTCGCATTTGGATTGCTACTTTACTTTATTTTTATCTGTTTGTTTTATATTTTTGAGTGTGTAGTAAATATATATAAAAACTCCATGATGTGATCTCACAAGTGAGCTATACCAACCAAGCGGCCGCCACCGTTAGTGATGGTAGTGCCAACATTTGCAGATAGAGGGTGTCATGTGGTCAGCACAACAAACCATCCAGCCTTTAATACCAGCTTTCTAAACTGGAACTGCCACTGCACTATTTAAGTAGCTCCTCATTTGTCCTCTCAAGGCTGAAATTGACCTCGTTATGGACCCATTGCTTCACTGATAAATTTTGGAAGCGCCAGGTATCAATCTCGGGACCTATGAATATGTAGCCAGGAGCTCTGACTACTAGACCACATAGGTGGTCTTGACATAAAAATGACTAGTCCTGGTGTAACACCACCCTTATTCACCAAATAATAAAGGCTGGTACACAACATTAATATTAAATAAGAATTCCAAAAACATAATAAATGCAGAGGAGCCGATAGGACGATCACAATGTAAGTAGACTGTACTCAGGTCCATTTGTCTTCTGCTTCCCTGAACCCATTTTACAAATATTTAATAACTTAAATATTGGATACCCTACCAGCTATCAGTGAAGGATATAACATAAGTATATGAAACGTAAAAATATTATTTGTAAATAATAGTTTTATTTATTAATATAAGATATAGATAGGTTGAATATTGCACAATACAAAGAAAAATATATAGGAGAATATTATAAAAGCAATAGTCATGGGTCATATCAATCACCCTAAACATGATTAATAATTGATTACTCGAGTCATCAATGACTTCCACAAAAGATTCAATTAAAAGTACTTGTAATACTTTCCAAGTATTAACACTTGTACCTAAATAAATACAACACCGGACCAAGCGTCCTTAAGACAACAAAGCCTTATTCCCGCCGGGTAGGCTTCGGAACCGATCCCAAACAATAACTTCAACTCAATCATAGGTTGTCAAGTTTTTAAAAAAGATATAAAAAGATTACGTATAATAAATAGCAAAATACTACTGAATAAAAAATCAGTTTTATGCCGGACGGGCTATAAAGTTAATAACATAATTCTCATAAAAATATAAGACCAATCTTCACAAAAATATGGCGTCTCACGCCAAATGGAATATAAGTTTTAACCATTATACAAGGAATAATGAAACTCTAATCTCTGCAAAATATGACGTCTCATTTATATTGAAAATATTAATACCATGCAAGCCCAAAAAAGGGACCTTGCGTATAAAAAACCTAATATAAAGACACATTATTTGATTTTAATTGATTGAGAGAGAGAAAATTAGTTAATTAATGTGCGCGTAAGTAGATGTGAGGTCCTACCTGATGTTGTGAAGATCCAGTTGGTTTTTAATTTGGGTTGAGCGGGAGAGTTATTTAATTAATATGCGCGTAAGTAGATATGAGATCCTACCTGATGTTGAAGATCCGGTGATGTAACCCAAGTAGGCCTACCTGGGTTTGTGATGTGATGATCTCGTTGCTGCTGATCTGACACACATTTATATCAGGTAGGATGAGTTTATTTTAATTCGCGAGAGAGAGTTCAAACCACTAAGAAAAACTGAAGAGTTGAGCCGCGGTGGTACATGCGTCCACTTTTGAGAAAACCACTTTGCGAACTGACTAAAAAGACGCGCGTAAATACAAAGAAGAGAGCTATAGTACCACCTTTACAAAAACATAATTAATGAAATAAAAGGCGGTAAACAGAAAAATGTGATAATTACATAATTAATAATGGAATAATATAAGAAATATTTAATAGGTAAACAATAATGAAATTTATATTAAAATAATAAAATATAAAGGAATAAATACTAAACAGACATTGGGGTGACATTGTGATGACATTGTGGTGTCATTGTGGTGATATTGTGGTGACATTGTGGTTACATTGTGGTTACATTGTGATGACATTGTGATGACATTGTGGTGACATTGTGGTGATATTGTGGTGACATTGTGGTGACATTGTGGTGCTATTGTGGTTACATTGTGGTGACATTGTGGTGACATTGTGATGACATTGAGGTGACATTGTGATGACATTGTGGTGACATTGTGATGACATTGTGATGACATTGTGGTGACATTGTGGTGACATTGTGGTGACATTGTGATGACATTGTGATGACATTGTGGTGACATTGTGATGACATTGTGATGACATTGTGGTGTCATTGTGGTGACATTGTGGTGACATTGTGATGACATTGTGGTGACATTGTGGTGTCATTGTGATGACATTGTGGTGACATTGTGGTGACATTGTGATGACATTGTGGTGACATTGTGGTGACATTGTGGTGACATTGTGATGACATTGTGGTGTCATTGTGGTGACATTGTGGTGACATTGTGGTGACATTGTGGTGTCATTGTGGTGACATTGTGGTGACATTGTGGTGACATTGTGATGACATTGTGGTGATATTGTGGTGACATTGTGATGACATTGTGGTGACATTGAGGTGACATTGTGGTGACATTGTGGAATACACACCGTGAGTCTGTTGTATATCCTGGTGACTCCACACTGATACACGTCCAGCAAGGAGATGTTAAACTCTGCCTTGTTATCTTTCATCACCGGATGACAAACAGGGTCTAAAACATTCAGATTACCTTTTATTATTTACTACTACACACATTTACAATCTATACTAACATATTATAATAGAAATGAAGGACAAAATTATTACTATAACATAGATCTCATGCCGACGATTTAAATATCATACATTGTGACAATCCATATTAAGATTGTAAATAAAGTCTAGAGCTAATTAGTGAATAGGATCACAAATATCTTAAACCGTCTCAGAGCGTCTGTCACTAAAATGAAGAAGCTTCCCCCAATCATTCAGCCCTGCCCCCCTGGAATATAGAATATGTGTGGACCGAGGAGCGGGGGAGCTGTGGGGGACTCTCTCCCCCTCCCATGGAATAAATCCTCACCAGATATATGTATAGACTATAGCTTTCAGGCGAGCACCACCCCAAATGGCCTAATATGTAAAATAATTCAATTTTTAAAATGTTGTTAATGGAAGACCACTTCAAATATTTTCATATAGAGGTATATAACCATCGTAAAACATTAATATGAGGATCACTCTAAATAGCTCATAGAAAAATATTAAAAAATCTCTAGGTAAGGAACACTTTAAATGGCTTATAAAATAATTTAATTAAAAAAAAAATCAAGGCAACAAATACTCATAGCTTCTAGAGTGAGCCATTTTTCAAAAAATCGTTGAAGGAGGGTCACTCCAAATAGTTTATAGAAACTATATGATTTAAACAAAAATTGAGAGGAAGACCACGATTTAATACATACATAATATCAAATATGAGTGATAGCTATTAAATGATTTTAAATAGAAATCTAACAATATAAGTAACTCTGTTACACAACTATGACGCCCCTATGAAAATGATCTGCTGCTACTACTATAGCTATACTCAATTCGTTATGCTATTTCAACAAGGAGAGCAAGGAACTTTTAATTCTTTTACTACGTCCAGTTATAGGTGGTTCAATATTCCATCTAATGAGTTATCTATAATATCCTAGCAATGCATTTAATGAGCTATTTTTAAGATCCAGGTACAAGCGGATCAGATAAATTGTATATAAAACGAGACCAATAATAAATTAACATTATTTCAATGTTGACCAAAATAATATTAGGTTTTTTTCTTCTAAAGTTCCACTTTAGATAAACGACGTTACCCTGGATCATTAATAATGTTGTGGGCACAAGAGGTTTGTTTGTGTGTAACACAAAGCACCGGACTGTTTTAGTTTGGTCAAAGACAAACCCAACTAAGCTGGTTATTCGTGGGTTACAAACCGTCACCACAACTGTAATTTAGTTTGTGAATAATAAAGACATTGCCTTCTTAGATGGAACTGACTCAATCCGTTAGTTATCTTAAAATGATATGTTTGTACCCAGTTAAAAAGTTAATCTATTGGTTTTGGATATACTAGGTATACCGGATGTTCATTTGAAAACTTTCAACAAAAAATCTCGAAAATAACGTATTTCAGATTTTATTTTAATTTTAAACAAGAGTTGTTTGGTTCTGAGGGGGAAGTAAGGTGGTGAGGCTGGTATGACCTTGGGTGGCGTTGCCAAGGTGACGTTAAGGTCACTTTGATTTTTTTTTAAATGAGACTCCCTATTTTTACAACATATTCCCGTGGATCACGTTGTGCCATTTTCAAAATAGTGGTTTAATCTTTTTAAAGTCAAAATTATCACGAGGAATGAGCCTCGCAAGTTTCCGAGTCGCCGGCACCGGGCGCGGCATTAGAATCAAACACAGCTCGGGAAGGTATCTAGGGCACTTAGGGGGGGCCATCGCCCAAACTAGGAGCACATTATATTGGAAGAGGATGGGCCGCGATGTTCAGATTCAGGTGCGAGCGCGTGAAACCTGCATCGGATCCAAACCCACTCACGATAGGTTCAGAGAGTTGTCCTCGAATGTTGCCGGATGTCCTTTGGAACGTGTGCCCGTGGATATTTCTGGCCCTTTTCCAACAACTAAGAAGGGAAACACAATTCTGTTAACTGTCTTGGACGCTGTCCCCAAATATTCCCTCCCACTGCTAATATTGCGGTAAAATAGTTGAACGGGGTTGTGTTGAAAAAAGATTGTTTCCCCTGGAACTTGATGTCCTACAATGGAAGCCAGCTCACGTCACGAGTCTTCAAGATAATGTGTTTCAGCAGTGGCTTTCGTCACTAAACCACTGCTCCTTACTACCTGTGCCCGTGAAGAGAGGTTTCATATACATCTGAAGCCATCACAATACGGTGCACCTGGAGTGGGACTCTGTTGCGCCTTCAATGACTTCATTCATTCAGTGCATCAAAACACGACTGTGCAGTTAGTTATGGTTTCTCGGATACAAGCTACTTATGCCGATTAATTTAAAAATGGGAGATTATTATAAGAAAAGTCAAAAGAAGAGAGCACCATAAAGGACATGCGAAGAAGGAAAGCTAGTGGAGAGGATGTAATACCAGCTGACCTTCTGAAGGAACTGGGAAACAACGGATTATAACACTTACAAATAAGATCCACGAAACAGGAGAATTGCCCAAGGAATGTTTAGACGTAACAGTAAAGAAGAAGAAGAAGCAAGCAAAGAAACGTAGTGACCATCGGCCTCATAAATCATGTGGGAAAGATCACGGCAAGAATACTCAATAGGTGAATGGAACAGAAAATGGAAGAAGACCAAGTTGCATTCAGAAAAATACAAATAACCAGAGATGCCATCGGTTTGTGATGATAATTTCAGAAAGAGTGGTGGAGATTAAAGAAGAAGTCTACATTGGTTTAATTGACTGGCAGAAGGAGTCTGAGAGAGTGAAATGGAAGAAACTGATGACAATACTAAAAAAGATCGGCATCAGCTGGAGGGATAGAAGGCCGATTGCAAACCTGTACTTGTGACAGCGAGTGAAGGTGAGGCTGAATGATGGGGAGACCAACAGTGTAGAGATAGAAAGAGGAGTGAGGCAGGGGTACTGTTTGTCACCCAGTCTGTTCAACTTGTATGGTGAGGGGCTGGTCAGGGAAGCTCTAGAGGGACGTGGCAGTTTCAGGATAGTTGCACACTTCATCAACACAATAAAATATGCAGCTGCTCTAGCATTGCTGGCCAGAAATAAAGAAGAGCTTCAGGAAATTATGGACCACCTAGTGGAGATAGGGAAATGATTTGGCAAAGATATCAACATCGAGAAGTCAAAAGTGATGCTGATTTAAAAAACTGAAGAACCACTGAAAATCAAAATTTAAAACATGGATTTAGACAGCAAAGATAAGTCCAAGTACCTGGGAAGTCTGCTGACAAACGATGCCTAGGGCACTAAATAAATTAGGCTGAGGATCGCCATGGCCAAGAAAGCTTTCAGAAAGAGAGGTTACTGCTTACCGGTAAGTTTAGTTTGGAACTGAGGAAGAAACTGATGAAATGCTACATATGGAGCATTCACATTATGGGGTAAGCACTTGGACTCTTCGGAAGATGGAAAGTAAATATGTGGTGAACTTTGGAATGTGGAGCTGGAGAAGACTTGAGAAGATCAGATGGACAGACAGGGTGACAAATGAACAAGTACTAAAGGGTGAGAAGAGAACCATTTGGATGCAATTCTTTGGCGCAAAACAAACCGGATCTGAGACATCCTAAAAAGGAACTGTCTTCTGCACGACTTCATAAAAGGAAAGGTTGGGGAAAAGAGGAACTTAGGAAGAAAGAAGGTTCAAATACTAAATGACTTGAAGGAAAGAAAAAAATTCTGGGCGCTGAAGGAGGTGTCAGAGGACAGGGTGCATTGGAAGTCTAAGTTCACTGACAAAAGAACTGTACCTGTAGTCAGAGAGAACACCTAATACAAAATAAGATCCAAACCAACATAATAATATCCTAAATTTATTTAATTTACATTATATTCCACAAACAAATCAAAGTGGTGCCACATCTGTCGGTCGGCCAGAGCAACCAAAACGCTGAATAAACACTCAATGAAAAACATAAGTGATTTCAACTATAGCCTAGTGATAGAAACCACAATCAACTACTGAACCCATGTCATTTAAAGTAGTGATCTCAACGGGGGATGAATTGTGGACAATAGCACTACAAGAGTAAGAATCTGTGTGTCTTGGTTAGTACCTGAGAGAGTCTTGGTTAGCAGTTGTGTGTATCTTAGTTAGTACTTGGGTGTATCTTGGTTAGTACTTGTGTGTATCTTGGGTGAGGACATACTAACTCACGTCCCCACACAACCCTAGGATCAAGGAATATTAGGGCTACCAATAATACGACCAAATATGAGGACTGCAGTGATCAAGATGATTCTACGAATGAAAACATCCACAACCCAATACAATGTTTAGTTGTGTGATTTGAAGCTTATCTCTTACCTGGATATTGTTTCAAATTCTCCAGATATATGGCAGTTATGTCATCTCTTACCTGGATATTGTTTCAAATTCTCCAGATATATGGCAGTTATGTCATCTCTTTACCTGGATATTGTTTCAGATTCTCCAGATATATGGCAGTTATGTCATCTCTTACCTGGATATTGTTTCAGATTCTCCAGATATATGTCAGTTATGTCATCTCTTACCTGGATATTGTTTCAGATTCTCCAGATATATGGAAGTTATGTCATCTGTTTTGACGAGTTCCACTTGCATCACATCTTCCAGACATCTCACCTTGGACACAACTGCAACAAAAAGGACAACATTATAAATATGGTGTACAGTGCTGTCCCATTAGACACAACATGACACGAACCTAGAAGAATGATGGGGCGCTAATGTCCACCAATAGTTTCCGCAGCACAATATTTGTAGATATAGTCATAGTACTTAAGATTGTAAATAATTCCAAATCATGTGTTCTGTAGTCTGTGTGCAAAACATCCAGAAAGCACGCTATAAACACTGTCACACGCGTCCCAATAGAGATATTTCAAAATGTTGACGAACATAGCTTTAGAAGAGAAAGTAGAAAGTTTTTTTGGGGCTTTTAAGAACTTGGAAAGTAATGAAACTTTTTTTTTTAGAAACATTAGTTATTTGATTAATTGAGGACAGTAAATTTACATTCATTATTTTTTATTAGAATCTTAGTTTTTGAGCTAAATATTAAAGTGAACCATCGCTATAACCTAGGTCAAGATTTACTTAAGGTCCACGTCTACTTTGTGTGTAGTTTAAGGTAAGCTCACAGTAGGCCTACTCTAATAAAAGACATACAGGTGAGGAAGATGTGTGTACCACGTACACAATCAAGCTGCCAGGTAGGTGAAGTGCTATTATAACACCTCTTTGAAAGTGATGCAAAGGTAACAGTTCATACACAGTATATAGCCTCAACTACAGGTACAGCCATTATCTAGCCTCAACTGTCAGGAACAGCAAGTATCTAGCCTCAACTACAGGTACAGCCATTATCTAGCCTCAACTGCAGGAACAGCAAGTATCTAGCCTCAACTGCAGGAACAGCCAGTATCTAGACTCAACTGCAGGAACAGCCAGTATCTAGACTCAACTGCAGGAACAGCCATTATCTAGCCTCAACTGTAGGAACAGCCAGTATATAGCCTTAAATGTAGGAACAGCCAGTATCTAGCCTCAACTGCAGGAACAGCCAGTATATAGCCTCAAATGCAAGAACAGCCAGTATCTAGACTCAACTGCAGGAACAGCCATTATCTAGCCTCAACTGCAGGAACAGCCAGTATATAGCCTCGACTGCAGGAACAGCCAGTTATATAGCCTCAAATGTAGGAACAGCCAGTATCTAGACTCAACTGCAGGAACAGCCACTATCTAGCCTCAACTGCAGGAACAGCCATTATCTAGCCTCAACTGCAGGAACAGCCAGTATATAGCCTCAAATGTAGGAACAGCCAGTATCTAGGCTCAACTGCAGGAACAGCCAGTATCTAGACTCAACTGCAGGAACAGCCACTATCTAGCCTCAACTGCAGGAACAGCCAGTATATAGCCTCAAATGTAGGAACAGCCAGTATATAGCCTCAACTGCAGGAACAGCCACTATCTAGCCTCAAATGTAGGAACAGCCAGTATATAGCCGCAAATGTAGGAACAGCCAGTATCTAGACTCAACTTCAGGAACAGCCAGTATCTAGACTCAACTTCAGGAACAGCCAGTATCTAGACTCAAATGTAGGAACAGCCAGTTATATAGCCTCAAATGTAGGAACAGCCAGTATCTAGACTCAACTGCAGGAACAGCCACTATCTAGCCTCAACTGCAGGAACAGCCAGTATCTAGACTCAAATGTAGGAACAGCCATTATACAGCCTCAAATGTAGGAACAGCCAGTATATAGCCTCAAATGTAGGAACAGCCAGTATATAGCCTCAAATGTAGGAACAGCCAGTATATAGCCTCAAATGTAGGAACAGCCATTATCTAGCCTCAAATGTAGGAACAGCCAGTATATAGCCGCAAATGTAGGAACAGCCAGTATATAGCCTCAACTACAGGAACAGCCACTATCTAGCCTCAAATGTAGGAACAGCCAGTATCTAGCCTCATCTGCAGGAACAGCCACTATATAGCCTCAAATGTAGGAACAGCCAGTATCTAGCCTCAACTGCAGGAACAGCCAGTATCTAGCCTCAACTGCAGGAACAGCCATTATATATCATCAACTGTAGGAACAACCAGTATCTAGCCTCAACTGTAGGAACAGCCATTATATAGCCTCAACTGCAGGAACAGCCAGGGTCTAGCCTCAACTGTAGGAACAGCCATTATATAGCCTCAACTGCAGAAACAGCCATTATATAGACTCAACTGTAGGTACAGCCATTATCTAGCCTCAACTGCAGGAACAGCCAGTATCTAGCCTCAACTGCAGGAACAGCCATTATATAGCCTCAACTGTAGGAACAGCCATTATATAGCCTCAACTGTAGGAACAGCCAGTATCTAGCCTCAACTGTAGGAACAGCCATTATATAGCCTCAGCTGCAGGAACAGCCACTATCTAGCCTCAACTGTAGGAACCGCCATTATATAGACTCAACTGCAGGAACAGCCAGTATCTAGCCTCAACTGTAGGAACACCCATCATATAGCCTCAACTGTAGGTACAGCCAGTATCTAGCCTCAACTGCAGGAACAGCCATTATATAGCCTCAACTGTAGGAACAACCAGTATCTAGCCTCAACTGCAGAAACAGCCATTATATAGACTCATTTGTAGGTACAGCCATTATCTAGCCTCAACTGCAGGAACAGCCAGTATCTAGCCTCAACTGCAGGAACAGCCAGGGTCTAGCCTCAACTTGTAGGAACAGCCATTATATAGCCTCAACTGCAGAAACAGCCATTATATAGACTCAACTGTAGGTACAGCCATTATCTAGCCTCAACTGCAGGAACAGCCAGTATCTAGCCTCAACTGCAGGAACAGCCAGTATCTAGCCTCAACTGCAGAAACAGCCATATAAGACTCAACTGTAGGTACAGCCATTATATAGCCTCAACTGTAGGAACAGCCATTATATAGCCTCGACTGCAGTGTAGCGTGCATTGGCATAAAGCTACAAAAATAGTGAAAACCTACAAGACTGAATAACAATCCCGTTTGAACTCACCAAGCCCCATTCAGCAGTGGCCCCTCCCCAGAGTATTTCACGCACAACATGCCGTGAACAACAACAACAACATCAGACTAAATGAGCAAGCAGTGTGTAGGCTCGCACCAGGAATTGTCGTGAGGCATGCTGGGAAAGCGTGACGTACTTCCGTAATAAAGCGATGATGTGTCCAGGAAACTATTGTTCCATCTCCATCCATCCCATGCTCGAACATTCTACGTCCATCTAGTTATCCCTTCCCCCTCCTCCTTGTTGTGTGTTCACCACTGTTTTGTACTACCTCTCTTCCCCCTTTCTGAGCCTGAATAGTAAACGTATATAATCTAGTAGCTCGTATTGGTATACCACTATTGTCAGAATACCGTCCTTGGACACATCTTGGCGTCAAGGATGTTCATAGGGTATAAATTACGTTTCGGCTTTTATACTCTCAAAATTCCTTTTCGGCCTTAAATATTGTTATTTTATTTAAATTATATGATTATGGATGGGAATAGTGTATTTAACCTTGAGTTGGTTATAAATGGTATTAATTGTGGTAAATTATGTTTGCGAGTTTGTTAAGTTGGCAAAATAAAAGTAAAGTTCCCTTTTTTTGAACTCAGGGATAAGCTGCCTTTTCTCGGGATAATATCAGAGATAGGGTAGTGATAATTCCTTTTGGAGTTTTGAGTTTTGAGTGGACTATTATTGCACGTAATGTACATCCTGTATGACGTAAAATGTCAAGGTATTTTAAATGTTAGATTTAGGAAAAATAGAAATCTTAGAGCCCATTTGTCTGTAAAATTAAATTATTACTTTTTAATATTTTGGGGCTTTTCACCCTTTTGGTAATATGTTGTCATGCGCTAACGTGTATTTATGTTGACAAGACAGACTATTACTGTATTTAGTATGAACAAGCTTTAATGCTATTATGGATGGTCGCTGAGGCCTGTTATGATTAGTTTTCTACTGCTATACATATGTATTGATATTAGTATTCAAATCTGGGAGATTGTGCAGACCCATCATTATTACTTTTATAATAATTTTATATATTATTAATGTTGGGTGATTAGTGAGACCCATTGTTGTCATATTTCCAATATATTTTATATTATATATATATATATATA
>CABEEJ010005868.1:0-40147 GCA_901482245.1 Timema douglasi | reverse complement strand
CGGTAACTCGCCGAACCACCCTGCCTATCCGGTTCACCGCGGTAACTCGCCGAACCATCCTTCCTATCCGGTTCACCGCGGTAACTCGCCGAACCTGCCCTCCTGCCCCTTCCTCCCCCCGTATCCTACCTCCAATGGGCCCTAACAAGGGATACACCAGCCGTTCGGGAAAAAGGGAGCAAGCCCGCCGACAGAAGGAAGAGAACCTCCGCAAAGCCCACCCGGGTTACTCAACCGTGGCCGGCCACCCATCCGCGGGATATAGTTCCACCGATGAACGATCCGCTGCTACTACCTCACATAGTCAAATCGGGGTTGACGACATTCTTCGCTCATACATTTGAACAGCTCATATATTTTTCTAAGACATCATATTTTTGTTTTGGTCAAGGTTGGATGTATGTTGTTGACACAGTTAGTGTTTTTCCTTATATTATTAACGTTCAAAAGAATAACATAGATTTCCCTTTTGATACAGATATGTGTACATAAATGAATGTATACATGTACATAAATAATATATAAATTTGGTAAAATAGCTACTAGGGTAATAATAACAATAATTTACAATGCAACTAAGAAGTTACATTTTCTTTGAAATTGGCAGATATGTTTGTATTTTATAAAGAGAAAAACTCTATCCCTCATGTTTAAAATAACAGTTTCGGATGTGTTGTTGGTTTTTAGTTAGGTCCAATCCAAAACGTTTCTTAAAACTTGTAAAAAGAACAAACAAACTTGTAATTATCTTGAGGTATATGACTGCACTTATTGGGAATATCATATCGCCTTCAGTTCCAACTTCCCCAAACAAACATAATTATTTTTAAACGTGTGGAATACCGCTACTTAAACAAATTTATTCACTGTGTATAATCTATTATTAAATTATTTCTTGTCGTGAAGTTGGTACTGTCGCTGACGATGTGGTTCCTATCACTCAAGAGATGAGTAGGCTACACTTCAACCATTTCATATGATTGATATTGTTGTAAAGCCAAGGTTTTACTCAAGTATATCAAAATGACACCGTTCAATGATGTAATATTGACTCTCATACAACGGAAACATACAAGCTTGTCTTGTATTGTATGTAAGTACAGTACAATTTAGTTAGGATTTTGTGTATAATGGAAATATGTATAGAGGATTTAGAAAAGCTGAGGTAAGTTTGAGAACTCACCTTTGTAAATAATGAAGATAGATTTTGTAATTGATCACTTAACTCAAGGAAGAAAGTGGGGGGGAGGGGGTAATATGTCAGTTCTGGGAGGAGAAACACAACCAACGTGAGGATTCTCTCATCACTATAAGTATGTAACTGTCTACAAACAGGATTATGCCCTTGATAATGGGAAGATAAGGACTGACAGTGAATCATCAGGGTTGCCACACACTTGGAAAACCAAGGCATTTTCACACAAATCTTAAACAAACAAAAAAAACTGTACATATTTGAGACATTGCACTACCACAATCTTGCAAACAATAAAAAGTGACGTGAACTAATTACACCTATGTTCTCGAACAAAGTCATTATGGTATATTATGGACCTACTTTTCAATAACGGAGTGAAACACATTTGATTGTAAACACTGTACAGAAACTAAACATTCTAAGTGCATTGCACATCAAGATCATACTCTTCTATTTCTTGCAATTGCGTGTTAACATGCCTAACAAACTTGTCGGTAGGTAGCTTTCTGGATGGTATCAAAATCTTTTTCTTCTTTCAGTGTTACAGAAACCATGTTATAAGCTTTTAAATTATCCATGTCTTTTGTTTGAAGATATTTAGATAATAGAGATAGACGATGTTGATTCGAAGGGAGTGTGCAAGTATAGAGAAGTGTGAAGAAAGTTAATGAGGATGGATTAAGTACAGTTTTTTAAGCTATATACATAATTTCTCGCCTTAAGGGTCCGAAGTGATTAGGTTATGCATGTTATATATTATTTATTAATGCACATACTATGTGCATTAATAAATAAATACTATACTACTGAAGTATTGCACAGTATCATAATGTTTTTGAGGTTGGCAGTATGGGACGGAGTCAGTAAGAAAATGGCTAACGTTTCGGTGTTCACGTTTCTTATTTTATTATTTAGCGGTTACTCACAGAACCCGGTTCCAATGTAAAACAGTGCATACATTGGTGATGAGGATGTTTCTTAATATATATAATCAAAGAAAATAACAGTAATTCACGAGTAAAAAAAGAAACAATCTGTTCTTTTCGTTGGAAATCATAATGGCTGTGTGCTACGTTTCAGCAAGAGGTAGCGCTTCAGTCTTTGAGTGTCCGTGGAAAAAGTCAGTGACATAGACCAGCTGTGTGCCGAGTCGCAAGTTCAGCTGTGTGCAGTATTATCCGTGCTACGATATCTTAACAATTTTTGTATTGGGGCTGAAAGAAAATTAAACCATCCAAAATGGGATTAATCGGTAAAATGAATGAATATAACTCCAACATAGAACAGTTTGAAGCATAAATGGAGCCCCTTCAGCAGTTTTTCATTGTGAATGTTGTTGAAGACAATATGAAAGTACCCATGTTTATAACTGTCATTGGACCCCATGCATACGGCATTTTGAAACACATACTGGCTCCATAACTTCTGACTACCAAAAATTACGATCAGTTAGTGGCGGCTTTGCAAACACATTATGGACCAAATTATAACGTTATTGAGGAACGATTTATATTTAATAAATGGGATCAAAAGGAAAATGAATCTATCAGGGATTGTGTGGTGGAATTAAAAACACTACCAAACACACGTGATTACGTACAGTTCCTGGACAGTGCGTTACGTGATCGGTTCATGTGTGGTGTGAAATTTGTACCTAATCAAAAGCGACTTTTGTCTGAGGACGCATTGGACTACAAGCAAGCAGTTAAAATTGCAAGTATCATGGAATTATCTGATAATCAAACACAAATGTTGCGTCCGGGGATGCCTGTTAATGCAGTAAAGCAAAAATAGTTTCACCATAGAGAAAAACGTTGTGAAAAGGTCGGTTCTTTGTGCAAAAATCGTGGAACAGCTCATCGCTATAATGAATATCCAGCTAGAAAGGGGCAATGTTACACATGCAATAAGACAGGACATAATAGTAAGGTTTGTCAATCTAGGAACAAAGATAAAAAATATTTAAGCTGAGACAAGTTGATCAAGCATTAAATGAAGTTCCTTCAGAAACTGAAACTGAACATAGTGGTTTAGAAAATATGGTAGGTGGTGTGACTTTACTATAGTTTTGGACTGAGTAAGTTATTTGTAAGGGAAAGAATTACACATGATGGTAATAGATATAATATACCGTTAGAACATGCTTTAGTCTAGCGCCGCCATAACATAGTTGAGAGTACCAGAAACGGAAATGAAAAAAAGAGCAAAGAATAAAAAAACTCACAGCCTTCTAGCTGACTACATAACACTCTCCCACGCATAATTAACTTATCATTGATTGCCGGCACTGGCATATAGAGTACAATAGTAACAATAAGTCCTTGGTACTATTAATAGTATTGATTTCAATCAAGTACAGTGACCGAGAAAAGGACACAATCAAATCTCTGACTAATGTGAAACATTGACCAAGTCCGGGCATTGGGGTTTGATGACCTGACGTCCAGAGTGAGTTGTTACTGGGGTGGCCCCAGGTGATGAATTTGACAAGACTGTTCGGGGGAAGGGGGCTCGACACTTTTGTAGACGCTGCAGCAGGTCTCACAGGGGGGTGAGCCGGAGCCATCACGCTGGGAGCCTGACGAAGGGCCTCTGGAGTGGAATCCGTGGAGGGCTCCGGAGCTGTAGATGCTGGCATGGAGCGATTAACAATCGGAGGTGGCTGAATTAGAGGGCCCGGTGTAGGTCTATCAGATGTAGGGGTAGGCATAAGTGCCGGGATAGCCTGCTTGACCATCTCCAATGACAAGTCAACTGGAACAGCATTGGGGTCCCGGAGGAGTAGATGAGATATTGAAATTTGTTTGGAGAACCCACCAACAATCACTAGATATGATACAGTTGAGACTCTATGCTGAATTTCACCTGGAACTGCCTTGAGTTTGCAATGAGTGACAGAGCGCACCCATACTAGGTCACCTGGGAAGAAATGTGTGACCTTGGAAGATTGTGAAGCAGTGAATTTTGCCTTAGCCTCCTTCACTCATTGCTTGAGAACCATGGACGGGTGGAAAAGTGAAAACTTTATGAAGGGCTTTCGGCCCAAAAAAACTTCAGCTGATGTCACCTTAGTTAAAGTGTGAGGCGTGTTGCGATATGCTAAAAGAAAGGCATATACTTTATGCTGAAGGGTTTTGTAATTAGTAGAAACATCAAACAACTGTTTCATGGGAGCTGTCTTGGTGGTCTTAATGACAATCTCCGCCAAACCGTTAGATTGGGGGTGGTAAACAGGAGAAGGGGAATGTACAATTCCATTGTTAGACAGAAAGCTAGTGAATGCAGCTGATGATAACGGTGGACCGTTGTCAAAAACAACCTCCTCGGGCAGCCCCCAGGATGCAAACATTGAGCGCAGAACTTCACAAGGGTGCTCTGCCGAGGTGCCCTCGTGAATGATATGGACCTTGGGCCATTTATAATGACCATCTACAATAATGAGTAGAGTCTTACTTTCAAATTCAGAAAAATAAATATAAATCCTTTGCCACCTTCTAGTAGGCCAGGACCAAGGAATCGGAGGCTTGTAATGAGCAGTTTACTGGAGGGATTGGTAAACACCACACCTATACGCCCTAGCTTCCAATTCGTCATCGAGACCTGGCCACCACCACGTGATAGGTTCTTCATGCGACTAGAGCCAGGATTAAGCTCACGAAGGAGCTCCAGGACTTCGAGACGAAGCGCCGACGGGACGATGACCCTAGACAACCACAATAAACAATCAGTTTCTGTCAACCATTCCAGGGCTCACCGATGAAAAGGGTGAAGACCTTCATCGGGCACCATATAAGGCCAACCATTGAGGACATATGTGAGCAGTCGACTCAATATGGTATCCTTTATGGTCTCGGTGGCCACCTGGACCGCAGTGAGAGGTCCCAGGGACACCAAGTAGAGCTTGTAGATATCAAACTCCACCTCAGTTTGATCGAGGAGATGGTTTCGGCTAAGAAAATATGCATGAGGAATCAGTTCAAATTTTCGAAATGTGATATTATACTGGAAGGCTGAAAACAGGATGGCCCAACGTTGTAGACGAAGATCAGTGAGAGGTCACAGTTTAGCTTTATACCAAAAAATAGACACCAACGCTGCATTGTCAGTGCATAGCTCAAAAGGTCGGCCAAACAGGTATTTACTAAATTTATTAAGTCCAAAAATTATAGCTGCAGCCTCACGCTCGTATTGGGGGTTGTTTTTATCAGCATTGGAGAAGGTCTTAGATGCGAAAGTGATAGGGCGTTCCGCCGCATCGGGGAAGATGTGGGGGATGACAGCACCCATACCATACTGAGGCGCATCACTGGTCATTCTAAGTAGCAAGCCAGTAGAGTATGGAATAAGCACCTGATCACCACTCAATTCCTGAAGACACTGTTGATAAGCCCTTTGTTGCTCAGATCCCCACTCCCAATTCATATCCTGTTTGAGCAAGACCTACAACGGATGAAGAATAGTGGACATGTTGGAGATAAACTTTGCGTAAAAGGTTACAAACTCAATGAACGAGTGAAGTCCAGATTTTGATTAAGGTTCTTTGGCTTGAAGGAGAGCCTGGGTGGGGTCCTGATCTGGATGTAGCCCTTGGGCATCCAAAATGTGACCCAAAAATCTATCCCTTGGCTTTAAGTAATGACACTTTTTCCAGTTTGACAGTGACATTATATTCCACAAACCTTTTTAGAATAACTTCAACTTTACTTAGGCACTTCTTAGCTGTGTTACCTGACACTAATTTGTCGTCCAAATAAATAAAACAATCAATACCTGACTAATGACGCTTTGAAAGATGGCTGGGGCCGAAGCTAAGCCATATGGAAGGCGAAGGCACCTGTATGGTCCATAGGGAGTGCTCAAAATCAAAATCTCCTGAGAAGCTGGTCCCAACTTTAGCTGTTGGTAAGTCTTGGCGAGATCGGGTACACTGAAAACAGAACCTTGAACAGTAGACAAGTCATCAATAACCGATAAAGGATAATGCTTAAGATTTAACTGAGGGTTTACTGTCACGCTGAAATCTCCACACACCGGTGTAGATTTGTTGGCCCTGGAAACAGCTACCAGAGGTGTTCCTCAGATGTGGCCATTATTTTTCTGGATAAAACCGCTTGATTCCATTTCCTCAAGGGCCTGCTTGGAAGCATTCCTCAAAGGAATAGGAATTACGCTAGGGCCATAAAATACCGGAATGGCTCCCTCTTTCAGAACTACATTAACTTCCACACCCTTAATGTCACCTGGTACCCCTTTGAATACTGAGGGATATTTATTCCTGAGAAGGCCCACCACATCACCTTGTACCTAACGAACATAGTTGATGGGAAATATAGCATTCAAATCGAGATGAATATGGCTGATCAAAGATATGCCCTAACTTTATCTTTTCCATTAAAAAACAACATAATAACCTGACAATTTTCTTTTCCACAAGGAAAGAACCCATAGAAAACCAATAATCTATTTTTTTCTTTTCCACTAGGGCTAGTGTTAAGATAATTTACTCTATTGCATAAAACAAATACATCTCACGTAATATCCCTGTTATCAGTTTCAGCCTTTTTTAGATTACTGACGTGGGCATGTCTGGTCTGGTCACCATCCCCAGAATGTTGTAGCTAGACAGTGACTGGCGTAAGGAAGGTCTTAACAAGCCATGGACTACCCCACTTGGGCGAGAAATTTGCAGAGATCCTGTTGGCCGCTTAGCTAATAAGAAAATTACGGCAGAGCACCCTGTCATTGACAGATACATGAACAGGCTTACGACCTTGGTTGTAAACAGCGGCCCCTCTAAGTTTGGATCTCTGCCAAATACGAAAGGCAAGCTTACACCTTTCGTAATAGGTAGAGTCCCCAGAATCCTAAACAAAAGGATCCATATCCCAGATTGCCAACAGGGGGTGATTCAATTCCCAACCCAGCAAAAGGAAGGAAGGGGTGCATCCTGTGAATTCATGAACAGCAGAATTGAAAGCACGATATATAAAGTCCAAATCTTTATCCCAGTTAGATTGGGTACTACCATGATAAATAGTGAGTGCAATAGTCAAATTTATGCTAAACCTCTCTACTCGGTTAGGGGCAGGATAATACCCCAAGCAAAACCCATATTACTAAACATTTTAGACCGAAAGCAAGGTCCCTTATCACTTACAAGCCTCTCAGGGGTACCAAAAATTGACCAACCCCTTTCAGAGAGAGTCTTAACAGTAGTAGATCTCTTCATATTCCTAAGGGAGGTGATGATAACAAATTTGGAGAATCCATCTATCAAGTTAAGAACACAGGAATTTCTCTTAGTGGAGCGAGTGATGGGGCCGACAAAATCAACAAACAAAGTATCCCATGGCTTATGGACGACATGTGCAGAGTGCATCCCATAACGCGTGTTGCGAGGAGGTTTAGCTCCATGACACCCATCACACTTCCTAATCCATTGTCTAACATCTTGGTGCATACTGGGCCAAAATAACTCTTGCCCAATTTTCCTTATGAGTCTTAAAAATGCCTCTAAAACCAGAGTTATGGAAATATCTTAAGATCATGTCTTTCACTTTTACAGGAACAAATACTTTCCTGGCTTTATAGTTCTTCCTTAGCACACACAAAAACACTCTACGAAATGTAAAACCTTCTACGTGTACCCCAATACTAAGATGATCTATAATCTCTTTACAATAGGGGTCTTCTTGCTGATGCTGAGCAAGAAGATGAAATATTCGGGAATGGTAATAATAACATTGACACTAGGGGGTTCAGGAACTGAGAGAATAAGAAATAATCCCTCATTGAAACGGGAGAGGACCTACGCCAAAACGTTGTATTTGCCAGATACATGTTCCGTCCTAAATTTGAACTGAAATAACCTAAGCACCCACCTGCAATTTTCCCGAATTGTTTCGGGTGGTTAAATATCCACGTTAAGACCCTATTGTCAGTATACAACACAAACTCACGCTGTTAAAAATAGTCGGCAAACTTATCGATGCCGAGCAGACAGGTGAGACATTCCTTCTCATAAATACTATACCTTTTATTGGGTATCAGTCAATGATTTACTAGCAAAGGTGATTGGCATAAGGCCTTCTGGATGAGGCTTGCAAAGCACAGCCCCAAGACCATAGGAAGAAGAGGCATCAACCTTCAATTCAAAAGGAAGTGAAAAAACGGGCATTTTGAGAAATCTGGGAGAAACAGGGGCGTTTTTTAGTTGAACAAAGGCTTTACTCTGATCATCTCCCCATACAAAAGACACATCTTTCCTCTTTAAGGTATTTAAGGGGGCAGCCACCTCCGAAAAGGAAGGAATAAACCTGGCATAGTACGCACACATTCCTACAAAACGTTGAACCTGTTTCAAGTTCTTAGGCGCAGGGTAATCAAAATGGATTAAACACGCTCAGGATTTGCAACAATATGGCCTTGAGAAATCACGTACCCCAAGTATTTGATACAATCCATACCCCAGGTCACTTTATCAGGGTTAACCGGGAGTCCCACCTCTCTTAAACGTCGGAGGACTAACGTAACATGTTCTCTATGCTCTGATAAGGACTGACTATAGACACAAATATCGTCTAAATAGTTTACCACAAACTTAAAATTAAAATCTGAGAAAATATGGCCAAGAATCTGACTGAGCGCCGCTATCCCACAACTAATACCCAGGGGAACCCTATTAAACTCATAACAACCCCAAGGGGTAACAAAGGCAATAAACCGTTTAGAGTTCTCGTTCAGTTAGGGCACAATGAAGAAAGCTAGCATTCCGTATAGACCTCTATACCCCCTCCCCCTAAATTTTGAAAGGCACTTTAATGGTGGGCATAAGGTAGGGATCAAACACAATTTGCTTATTAATTTTACGTTAGTAAACGGTATGAAAGTAGGGGAATGTAGCCCCAAATATTCCTGTTAAGCTAACATGGAGCTCTCTATCTGAGAAGTTGCTCTGTCCGACGATGTAGGTTTACGTCCAAGTTGTTCCTCCGTCGAATTGATACAATAGAATACAAAATTTGAAGAGATGAATTACTGTTTTATACAAAAAGGTCTGACGTCTTCGGGGAGGGTCTCTTCCCGGACAAAAAGGGGGGGAAGGTGAGTTTGCAAAATTACACTGCATGACAACTAGCGCTAGAAGAAGGCATGGAGAACACAGAGAAATAGCCCTGTCATTTCATCGAAGTGGGGCCTGCGAGTAAGATGTCGTTTTGCTGAACCTCGGGGAACAGTTAACTGGGACACTTTCCTGAAGTTTGAGCGTTTCCCGGCAACTTGATTTCACCGTAAGTTAATATCTGCAACATATTATTAGAATATATTAGCTCTTGCATTTATTGTGTTAATCATATATATGGAATTCTGAGCGAACATGTTAAACGGGACGTTTACACGTTACACCACACCTATGTAGATTATTTGTAGGCACCTATGAGTGTAATCGTCATCATAGCTGTATCCGAATAGTCCAAGGCTCCCAAGTTGGACCTTTGAGTTTGAGGCTTTATGCAGTTTTGATGATTTTACACTTATCGCGCTGTTCATAGCGAAGACTGCATCAAACTATTCGAACGGCAACAACCGTATTTAAAATGATGGAAAACGGAAGTCAGTGCTCTAGCAGACGAAATGATAATACTATAACAATCGCCAGTCAAACACCGCAACTGACACCACGAGAACAGCGCATGGCTGGTAGCCTAACTAGCCTTCCGTGTCTATGGTTACCAAGACCTTGAGAAGGCTGCATATACTCCATTCACGGTAGGAATTACTCTCTGAAGGGTCTTTTTCCCTACCAATATCCTACTATATAATAGATATCTGGTAGGGATAAAAAGCCTTTCAGAAAACAATTCCTACGCTGAACAAACTTTAGGTATCATTTGCGATTATTCGGACAGATATACACTTGGTCACGTGATTGCCAATGCAGCTATCAAGGGCACGAGCCAAGGCGACACCAAATAAGTAGACTATTCGGATACAGCCGATGTGTGCTCATGTGGCAATTACAAATATATATAGGTTGTATTACCTTAACGTAGCGTCTTAATAGTGCTATTTAACATATACATTCCACTTTAAAAGTAATTTCTTCAAATTTCCAGCAGATCCGGGTACCACACCTATGTAGATTAGTTGTAGGCACCTATGAGTGTAATTATCACCATGTGTGATCGTGTGGCAATTTCAAATATAGAAGTTGTGAAACCTTAAATTAGATCCTTCATAGCTCAATTTAACACGTACATTCCACTTTAAAGGTAATTTACTCCAAATTTCCGGCAGACCCGAGTACCACAGTTATGTAGATTAGTTGTAGGTAGTTTTAGATCATTTTAGTCCTTCTCAATTGCTCTTCAGTGGGTGTCATTTTCTTTACATTTTAATTTAAATCTTTCAATGAGATTCTTTGAAACTAAATTTTTATTCCTAGCACTTTCTATGAGATTTTTGGAACTAGCTTTAAACCCTAGCGTGCATTTTTAGAAATTTTGGAACTAAAATTTGGCTGAGTGTCTTTTATTTTTCATAGGTTGGCTAAAAACTTAACTTAATGTGGTCATTACGTTTTCTATGATTGTGGCTGCAGCAAACTTCTTTCAGCTTCCACATAACAATCATGCCGATCAAGTATATTGGAAGAACAACAGATTTTAAAGGAAAAACACTATGGGAAATCCTCGGGAACTTAAAAAACTTTGGCGTTGGAAGAATTGTTGTAAGAAGTATGCTTGAGAGATATCCAGAACCATCATATATGAAAATACTAAAAGTTGAACCCGTGACACACGAGGTAAAAAATAAAATAAAAAAAACGGGCCAAATTTGACGATAAGTGAGGAAATCTTTTTCCCAACTGAGTTTTAGACTAAAGCAAGTTCCATATTAAATTAAATATAAGTACGTCACTTCAACTAAGCTTACCTATATAACATAATTACTTATTGTTCCATGCTACAGCTCTAGTATTTTTCTTTTCATTCAAATTTATTTAATGTAATTGTTAATCTTCCGTGATTGAGACTTGAGTAACAAGTTGAGGCTAGGAAAGCTGCAAGATTTATTCATACACATTTTCACCACTCTGGACCATACACATATTTACTTTAATTCACCTGCTATAAAACCCTTTTTTGTTAACTTTTAAGGGCCTAATTATAAATGATCCCAATGTGATTTTTTTACTGTAGGTTTTCCATGTATAAGTTGTATTTATTCATAAATTACTGTGCAGTCACATATTCTACACTGTTATTATAATAGTCGCATGGCTCTCTCGGACATAAAATGCTAATGAATAAATAAATTTCCTCAAAGAAGAGTGAAAATCCGCCCTAAATAGATCTACAGCTGGTTGGGATTCGAACCCCTACTTCGTTTTAGTTCTTCTTTCATAATTATATGTTTAATTGTAGACAGTCCCTGTAGAAGAAGAACACATCTTGTGAGTGCACTTTACATGTGAGCTTCTGACAAACTGGTGCAACTGTTTGTGGACGAGACTTTACCGGCAAACCATATCAGACGATATTGACGCCTTTGTCAGTCTGTCCACCGGTGTGGGTCTAACAAGATTATTTAAGTTATAAAGTTAAATGTTTATAAAACCCACTTCATTTGTTATACCATACATAACTGGTAACTAGCACATAAGTTTTTCAGTGGCCATTAAGGGTTTTTTCTACAAATTTATTCATAATTAGCAAGTTTTAATGTCATTTGTAACAAAGCCTCTTGGTAGCCAACAATATTAATGATACATTTTTTAAATACTGTGTATCCTATGAAAGGAAGTTGAGACCTTAGTGCATCACTATAGGCACTGAATTAACTATCAGGATTGTGCACTGATTTTTGTAAGAATAAACAAAATCATAATCCTATTTTATACTAGGATATGTGTAGAAAAAAAGACCATTATATGTTTATTTTTTTGATGCACCAAGTCTAAAGTTTAGGACCGATTCACTTGACTTGACATATTTTTCAAATAGGTTCTGTATCTCTCTTTATTTCTAATTCATTCTCTTTTTCTTTCTCTGTATCGTTTAAATTAAATTACAATAATATCCCATTTGAAGGTGCAGAATATAACACACACTTGTAGGTACAAACTATCAATAGGTTTGAATGTTTGTAAAATTACAAGTAAAGTGTGACTTGTCTTTATCTCAGGACTGCCGGAAAGTGCGAGTGTTGATAGAAAGAGTGTTCAGAGGGCGTAAGTATCCCAAACCTGTCGGATTATACAGCGTGTCCTACAAGGCAGACTACCGGTTGTTACACAAGGATGAAGAGGCAGACTATTGCAGTTTCGACCCTGGGCAGGAGAAACCGGAGCGGATACTACCACGTACTGCGCCGTTCCCGCCATTATTCAGGGTGAGTTATATTATCACAGATATCTTAGTATATCTTTCCCAAAACGGTGCAGACAACTCTCTCCAGAACAACCTATTTATCTTAAAACGGTACAGACAACTCTTTCCAGAACAACCTATTTATCTTAAAACGGTACAGACAACTTCTTTCCAGAACAACCTATTTATCTTAAAACAATGCAGACAATTCTTTCCAGAACAACCTATTTATCTTAAAACAATGCAGACAATTCTTTCCAGAACAACCTATTTATCTTAAAACAATGCAGACAACTCTTTCCAGAACAACCTATTTATCTTAAAACAATGCAGACAACTCTTTCCAGAACAACCTATTTATCTTAAAACAATGCAGACAACTCTTTCCAGAACAACCTATTTATCTTAAAACAATGCAGACAACGCTTTCAAGATCAGCCTCTTTGTCATTCAACGCTGGGAGCACTGTTGACACAATATAGTATTGTGTGCACAGCATTTACTGGTCATTTAGTCTTCCACCCACCTATATATTAATAGAGTAGAAATTTAGAGGAATTGTACCCATATTTGCATGGAGGTAAAGTGAAACACACTCCTCCATTGCCCAAGAACCATAATCAATATATATTTTTATTTTTAGGTTAAAGTAAGGTTTTTATCGGTTCTTAAAGGTTTTAATATTTTTTAATAAATAATTTATAATTGCATTTTATGGCCTTCTTTCTGGAACTCAATCTTGTTTGAAAAATAAAGTTCTCCCAAGAATTTTTGTGAGGTTAGGGAAGCACTAGGAGGCTAAGAGCTTAGGAAGATGCATTTAGTTTTGAGAGACACCAAACAAGTCTTAAGAAGGAGAAATGCTGAGCAATGAGAACCTGTCCAAATATTTAAGCAGTCTAAGCTAAATACAAAAACATGTATATAAAAGTGTCATTCCTAAAATTGGAACAATTTAATTTGTTGTTGGATGGTTAGTTTACTTAGAGGGGATAAGAGGTGCTGGGAGGTGTCACAACTTGTTAATATTTTCTTTCGGCCTTCAAATATCAAATAATAATCACATAGTACTAAGTTTGTGTTCATTGTATGTCGTTCAGAAGTGTTTTTTATACTTTTATTAATAATTAAGTTATTTGAATTAGTTAATATATAGGGCAAAATAAATATTAGCCAGTGTGGAATTTATTTAAATGACAGTGACACCTTAAGGATATTATTAGGATGGCTCTTAAGATAAATTACATACAGTCTATGCGCCTATATTGTAACCCTGAAAACTCATTTCTTATTTTTCTGTTTCTACAAATTAAGGACTTCAAGAAATTAAAAATTAAAAATGTTTGAATTGAATTCAAGAATATTGCCATAACATTATTTTATTAGCCTATTAATGAATCATAAAATAATGTTTTTATTCAAAAAAATACCTGAGAAGAACATTATAGCCGAATTAAATGTTTTGGACAGATTAACTAAAATCATATAGATTTACACTATTTCCTTTTGTTCCCAACATGGTAATTAGCGGGTTTGACTGCATCAAACTACTATTAGATAATTTCATTTATTTAACTTTTTCCAATTAAAAGTACACATCAAATTAAGTTTTTATATATAGTCTATAATTTGAAAATTAAATGAAATTATTTAAAATAAATATGGAGTCTATCAGCCCACAAACGAGCCTAATTGACCAAGTAGCCGCCATCTGCTGGTGAAGAAAGTGCCAACTTATGTGAATAGAGGGTGTCATGGGGTCAGCACATAACAAACTCTCCTAAACATTGACTCGCCTCCATTCAAGACTCACTCCCTATTTCTGACATTTCACGTTCATCAACAAAACACTACCCGCTTCAGTGGCCGCATGGTCTAATGCGCTACTCTTGCAGTAGACTTGACTACCAATGACGGGTAAACCGAGGCTTGAATCTTGGTTGGGTGTACTGAGGGTGATTTTTACAAAACGGGTTTCCACTCTTCTTCCACGCAAATGCGGGTACACTTTCTATGAATATAACCTTTCTCATTTATAGAACTACTAGCTTAATTAGTATATAAGTGTATAACTCAAACAGGTAGTAAGACATGGTTCTAAAAAAAATCAGGACGCCATGTGCCATATACCAGATCACTCAGAGACCAACAAACAGAGGTGGTACGTAAGTGGTACACCATTCAGAAAATATATACACTCAGTACCTGCTGGCTCAAATTTTAAGCCATACCACCTTATTGTCGGTAAAATTGACAAGCCTACATGGCCATCACTGAGTCATTGTCACGACTGTTATTGTTTTCTTGGTTTCACTGTTAAAATCAAATACAAAAGTTCAATGTGGAAGATTTTTTGAGGATACAATGAATCAAAAATTAAATAATATATACTTTAACTTATATATTTTGAAAAACAAAATTTTCTTTTAGAAGAAAAAAATTTGAATTAGTTTTGTGTTGGACTTTGTAGTGTTTAGTTTATGTACAACAAAACCATAATAATTGAGAATTGAACTAATTTTGGAATGAGATTATTTTGTTCTTTCCTCTGCAAAAGTAAAGTTGGTTCATTTTTCTCGTCAATTTTAGGGTAAATAAAGTGCGCGCAAATCTTGTCATTCTGTTGTTAGTATTCTGAGTGTAGAACTGTAGCGTTTAGTTGACAATATTATGGCTGTGATCACAGGAGTTGATATTGCGAGAGATGAAGGCGAGAGGCGAGCCTTTGTCCGAGGAACCTGTGCTGGAGATGAGTTACCACAAGGGGCCTTGCACCGTTGCCAGGATTGCAATAGAAGGGGAGGTACCCACAGTAGCAGTGAACCCCGGCCTGGGGACACCGGCTAGTCCACAACTGTATCAGAACTGTCGGATGAAGCAGTGATTAGTGACAAAATTGTGTCCCAGGCTGCATAAGTTGATCGCCAATGTACACTTTCCGCCAGACACTTTAGAAGCATACAACTGTTTAAAAAATGCTACTTTAACTCGATACAACTTATTCAATTTAATAAATAGAAAATTAAATTTTCCATTTTATTAACTAGAATTACAATATGGAAAAAAATTATGTTTCAATCTAATTTTGGTAATTTATGAAATAATTTTGTATTTCCGATTGATCTTTATTATGTGATGAGCTTAGAAAAATACAAATTTATATCTAATATGTTGAGAAAACTAACCTCCAATAAATCACAATCTTATAAAGACACATTGCAAGGAAGCTGAGCTTTAAGGTCATTCGACCATCAACATTTTATTACATTATTTTAATAAGTGTATAAATATAAGCTATAAATATTGACTCACTGCTTTCAAATCATTACAGTTCTCGAGTCATAAGTAGTCAAACTTACTATTTTATCCATTTTACCTACTAATTTTAAGGTAAAGTAGTTAATGTATGGGGATTAAATTTATTCTAGCTAGACATGCATATGAAGTGTATGCAATGAAGTACTTACACTATTTTAAATAAAATCAGTTTTTAATATATAAGCTATTTAATAGTTGTAAAATTACATAATTTTTGGTCTTATATAAGTACTTTACGTTTTATACCCCGATACATTTTGTAATAGTTAATGTCGTTATTTCAAATTTGTTTGGTTATTAGTATAACTACTCTTTTATTTTATTATTTACAATCAATGATCAATGCAAACGTAAATTTGTTATGTTCATTTCCTGAAACGTCTTGTTTTGACTGTACCTACCAATAACACAGACTAGCCAACCAAGGAAGGATCGGGCTATCCCGGTCTCCGGCTAATGACTCACCCTTAAGTGCTTTTTTTTTTAACACCGCGTTTTACTACCTGAGTGACTAAGTTGTGACATTTATTGTGTCTTTTTTTCCTTCCTTTAGTATTTTGGCACTTGAATAGTATTTTACTGTTAGTTTTATTCTTCAACTCTGAAGTGTCAAAGTAGCTCATCTTTTGGTACATCAAAACGCGTCTTGATTTTAAACTGATTGTCTATCTGTATATTACAATTAACTTCATGAATGTATAAAAATATATGTGTTTCATTTTTATTACTGGTTGTAAATTGAAAATTAAAAAGATCTTAAAAGTTTTGAAAATATATCTAATGTTACATCAGTACTGCATTTCTTTAGGCATTTTCTTTAAAAAAATCATAATTTTGCGTGTTTATTGAACATGAAGTTCAACCCTAAAAAAGCAACATTCATCAAAACCAAGAAAATAAAGAAAAAGGCGAAATCAAATAAGAATCGATATAAACTTAAAACAATGAAATATATGACCTACGATGTTTTCTGATATGTACAAGGCAGTAGACGGGGAAGGGGGCAGGGTTTTTTTTTGGGTTTCAAACCCTCCTCGAAATTTTATGAACAAAATATATATGGCTTGATTTATGGTTCAAACTATATCAAAATTAAGATACAAGAACAAATTAGGGAGCTGTGTAACCATAAAAAGCACTTCAGAGGAGCTACTAGAGGTGTTTAAAATTCAGAATCTTTCCAAGCCTTCGGCTGCCATGGGCTTATGTTGCAAAAAAAACACCTTTAGATGCTTCTAGAAGTGTTTAATATTTAGAATTTTCCCTAACCTTCGGCAGTTATGGTGTTATGTTGCAAAAAAACACTTCAGATAGCTTCTAGAAGTGTTTAATATTTAGAATTTTTCCCAGACTTCGGCAGTTATGATGCTATGTTCCCAGAAAAACACTTCAGATAGCTTCTAGAGTTGTTTAATATTTAGAATTTGTCCTAGTCTCTGGCAGTTTGGGGGTTATGTTGCCAAAAAAACACTTCAAATAGCTTCTAGAACTGTTTATCTCTTCTTTTTTTTATTCTAGCTTTCGTTCGGAAATTGGGGGATGTGTCCAACAACCCCCTCCCTCCAAAATTATTGGCTAGCTACGACCTTGGGTACGTAATAAACGAATGTAGGAGATATATATGTGGCATATATATCATTTGCTAAATACATAGTAGCTCTTTACTTGTTGGAGTTTGTAAGGAACCATATCATACACTTAAATTCACCACAAAGAGTTTTGGTTTGAATTATGGCTTCCTTAAATAATTACTAATGAATATCAACACAAGCTACAAATCACTTTAATCACAGAAATGTTTGTATGGAGGAGAATACACTTTAATTAATTTAAATTTGTTGAAAAATGACACCTTGACATGAGAATAAAATTGACCCCACGATCTTAGCACGTCAATGTTCTAGCACTGAGCTATCCAGGATTCGTTCCACACTCATGATCTCATATCCACGTGAACTGACGATATAAAAGTTTAGTCAGTATAGTCAGTGCAGACTATAACTTATGTAAATATTATAGTATAGGCCTTTATCAAAGGTACAGCTGTAGATCACATGATCTGATGTATGAATTAGTGAACCCATTTCCAGTAACTTTTCTAGTTGCCAAATAATCAGGGTTTAAATCACACATTTAACTTATCCACTAAGAATCTTAGTTTGAAACACTTGGAACCCAATATTGATTGTTGTTCCAGGGCCTGGTTACCAGGGGTTCATCATATTTTATTGTTTCATGCCCTGTGGCCTGGCTACCAGTGGTTCCTAAAATAATATTTTATGTCCCGAGGCCTTGTTACCACTGGTTCATAATATTTTATTGTTTTATGTCCCGAGCCCTTGTTACTAAGGGTTCTTAATATTCCATTATTTGATGTCCCAGGGCTTTGTTACCACTGGTTCATAATCTACTATTGTTGGATGTCCCTAGGCCTGGTTACCGCTGGTTAATAATCTACTAATCTAATAATCACCTGGTAGTTACGCCCCTGAGAGGTGTTGCTTTGGATCTCTAATGCCAATAAAACCACATTAAATAAAATGAAGTACTACAAAGAGAAAAAGAGATATGAAACACAATAAAGTTTGACATATATTTATTTAAAAAAAACCAGCAGTATAAAGTACAAATGTTGCTGTATAGTAATAATTCTAATATATAATGCGCTTGCAATGCGCTACAGAATGCTCCAGATTTCTTGTACAGGCCATTGACACTTTTTTTTTTACGCAAAGCTGCTGTAAATTCTTTCCACCAATGGTGTGCCCAAGAAACCTTGAAGCTAACACTTTATTCGCAATACTGACACTTGACAAGTAAACTATTAAGGGCAATTTTAAAATGTCAAGTATCACTTATAAACATTTCACTTTATTAAAATAAACAAATATAATACTTATTTTGTCATCATTTGAACTTTTTTGAAATTATCAACGTGGACGTATAACATACAACAAATGTGAAAAACTTAGTAAACATATGTTTGACAATATTCATCTTTGTAACAATTAACAGTTTTTAACTGTAAGTACCATATAATACTAATTAATATATATTTCTTAGGTGTATATGAATGATGATTAACTTAGATGAATGAGTCATGGCATGTAAAATAAAATTATAACTGTATTCCACTACTGTTGAAATCAAATTGAAACATAAATAAAGATAGGTATGTTTGTTTGAAAAGGCGAAGATAGCTCCAGTTTTTCTCCACAGCAACAAATACAATATGTAATTTCTCAACTTACATTCAACGGATTTTGGTTAGAGGACTGTTCTGGAAGGCTTTTTATCCTAACAAAATACTGATATTCAGTAGATTTTGGTACGAAATAAGGTCTTATAGAACGGACGTTTTTCCAATATCAGTAGATTATTTTCATTAACAATAGTAATTAAAATAAAGTATGTTGTTATCATTGAAATGAAGAGCATTGGAGTTATTTTGAGCCCTTGAAATTGTAAATTAATGAGTGACTAAGATGGTCCATGTTAGGTGAGGCGAATCGTTGAAAATAGTCTGGTTCACCCCTTCATTATTTCATCTGATGACTATCTGTGGAGCGAGACTGGAGTAATGCGACACTCTAGAACCTGTTGGTGATCTGCCTCAACCAGTCGAGGTAGTGGGCCACTCTCACGTACACCCCGGGCACCCCGTGTTGGCCGCACCCGATGCCCCAGCTGACCACGCCCACCACTTGCCAAGACCCACCCCTCTCACAGACCAGCGGTCCACCCCCATCACCCTGCAACACAACAAACTAGTGAGGGACAGTAGTGGATAAGTTGTTAATAAGAACTTTAAAGAAACATTTGATTTCAATTGAAATGGCTAGTTGTTTAGGTTGATTGTCCCTTGTCTAGGCAAACAATATGAATATATCAATAACTTAGTGGAATCTATCACCATTTAGTTATTAAAGAGTTTTATTTGATTGCCATCGTCTGATAAATAACATTTCATTAGTAATTATTCTGGTAGTAGCAGTGAAACCCAAAATGCCAGTCATTTTGCAGGTCCGACAAGTTGAAAATTTCAACCACCAACACTTTGCCGTTGTTAGACATTTTGATTTCATATAAATAGAAAATGTACACTCCATTTACTCTCAAAGGTCATAGACTTACCTTGATGGATTACACTATGGCCCTATCTCATATCATAATTTAATAATGCAAGGTAAGCTTGCCACTTTTCAGGGAAAACAGAGAGTAGGCCTAAATTACTTTAAATTTCCCTGTGTTAAAATTGCTTACTGTGCACCAGTGGTGTAGTTAACATACTGAATTGGGGTCAGTGAAAGGATCGTCTTAGCTATTATATATTGTATTAGTTATAGCTGATGGTTTAGTAATAATATGCTAATCACCTATCTTTGTTCACACAACATGTCAGATTTATACTGGCACACTAAACAATATATGTTTACCTTGCAAGCATCCTTGCCCTCTTCTCCTCCGGCGCAGATCATTCCTGGATGAAGCTTGAAGTCATACCCTAGACGGGTCTGCTGCAACTGGGACTGGCAATGTTGCTGCGACACCATGGGTACGTCCACCTCCTAGGGGAGAACAAACAAGGAGTTTAGTTCTAACACGCAATACCGCATATGCTTGATTAAAACTCTCTTTAATAAACAACATCGCTCGGAGACTGCATCAAACATGGCTGCTGTAGATAAGAATTGTTAACACAGATGTCGCTCAAGAAGGATTGTTTGTTACATGCTTCCAGAAGCTTCCAGCTACTTTCACACCAATACGAAGAGCAAATTTAATTAGAGGGTTTAAAAGTGTTGGACTGGATTTCCAACCGGAAGCGATAAACTTGATATGTTTATACTAATAAGAAGAATATTATACAAACTAATAAACGGTAAGCAAGAAAAATGAGGCCAGTGGATTTAAAAAGTGAGGTTATGACTTTTGTCAAGTATTTGATTCATTCCATGAAAGTCTACAATACATTTCTGCTGGACATTGTATGTTCCGTCATTGAGGGTAAACCTTTTTTTTAAGGAGTGTTGAATCTTGAGGATGTTCTTGTTTACTATTCAACAATGGCGGGTTAAATAGTTTTATTTTATTAGAGGTATTTAATGTCCACTTTCTTATCTAACTGTTTGTATAATCACACAACTTTCAAACTAACTTAAATTCTAGGACATCAACAGAATCTAGTCACTCGTAAATCAATTCATCACTGTAAAAGAGGAAGTCCCAATTTCACCAATGAAACATTTTTTGTCTAACCCGGGTACTAAACCCGGGACCCTGAGCTCACTAGACACACGCACTACCGACTGACTCAAGGTATCAGATTGTTATATGAGCATGTATCCCCGGTACCTTGAGGATGTTCTGGTATTTGCCGTAGTCCCCAAAGGCGTCCTTGCCCCAGCCGGTGGTCCAGCACCTGGACCCACTGTAGTCAACCCCTGGATCAGGGAGACAAGCCGGGGCGATGTGGGGGTTCCTCTGAAAGTCCACCGGACGATCCAGTCGAAGCACTGCCAGGTCATTGTACAGAGTCCCCGCGTAGAACTCCGGGTGGATCTGGAGCAGAGTGACGTCACGCTCCTCGTACGGGTAGAACTCGACATCGTGGTTCACGTCCCACTCTCCCAGACGCACGCGCAGGTCGTGGTTCGAGTACCTGTACACAAATATACATCCTTGACGGTTGATTTATGACTTAATACACACATACTAGACTACTTGGTGGAACAGAATTGTCCCATATTGACAGTCATACCATCTTCCCCTGCCAGGAATCAAATTTATGAGCTTTATATAAGTAGACAAACACTCCTGACAGCTGAGCCATCACCAACATTGCCTGAAAGCAATGATAATACTAACAAAGAGTATAATCTTGTTAAGGTGGGTTCAGAACACTTACGATTTGATGCAGTGCGCAGCTGTGATGACGTGCAAAGAGTCTATTAAGGTGCCTCCACACACATACACACTCTCTTGACTGTCCTTCTTCAAGATGGCCGCTTGCCACGGGTACTCGCCTGCACAAATATATATATATACACAATAATGAGATGTATTTAAAAAAAAAAAGGTTATTACATTCTACCTTCTACTGTCCTTTCGAGAGATTTGTGACTTGCACTAAAGTAAGGACTCAATACGAGTAAGCCAAGGCCAGTCAAACTCGCTGGCACTGAGTCAACCATGCCGGTATAAACCGCCTGTTAGTAATGAAGTTTTGAGGACAGGGTATTTAATCAAACTAACTAATTCCCAATTAGGAAATCATCGGGGTTTTTTTAACCCACAAACGTCCATACTCAAAGATGATTAAATACCGAGACACAAGTTGGAATCAAACCAAGGTTCATAAACGTTGTAGGTGGAAGCTTTATCATGAACAAACTTGGGACAGCTCTCCTTAAGGTTAACAAGGTCAGCAGAGGCATGGCTTCAATCTTGGTATATCGAGACAACACTCTTGTGCACGGTCCAATCCTCATAAGAAGGACCTGACAGCTATATTTTACTATATTCATACGTCAAGTCTAGTGATCTGCAGCGCTCACTTTTGATAAATATTATCATTACCTAGAATATAACAATAATAATCTAGTAAAATTGTATCAATGTTGACTGAACAAATATGTTTGTTTTTCCTAAAATGCCCTTTATATAAAATATATATTATTATCTCTAAATGTCACCAATTTAACGTAATATTTAATGCTCACTTTTTAAAAACACAAGTTATATAAGTACACGACTTACAAGCTAGCTGAAACTTTGCCAACAGACAACGCTAGACCTATAAATTTGACTCTGTCTCACCGAACTCGCTGTCTCCGTCCACATAGACTGGGGTCTTGATACGCCCATTGACGCCCTGGGCGTTACGCCTCCCGCACTGGTGGGGGCGGTTGATGTTCTGGGGGCGGGAGGGGCGGCGGCAGCACACGTAGCGGGGGCCACAACGGCCGCCTCCAAACCCGGCTTGGCGCTGTTGAGGGAAAACAAATGCTCATGATTACAAAGGATAGGTGGTGGGTTATCAGGGCCTGGGACCACGTTTATAGTGAGCTCTACCTGATCTACATTCAACCTGATCGGGGATTCGAACCTCTTTTTTTCTAAGGTTGGTCCTTATATTTGTATCTAAATTATTTTTTTTAACAAATTATTGTTTAAGTCTACAACTTACAAACAGACTTGACCTAGTTCCAGCTTATCACAAAAGATTTTACACTGAGAATGTGCATAAAAATGTCAAAACCATTCAAAGGGGGAGTTTTTAATTTAGAATTAAAACTAGAACAGGAATATTATATTCTACCTAAATTAATTACATTCACGTTTCTACGATCTAAAGTTAATTAGGCCTACATTTCTACGATCTAAAGTTTATGATTGAACTGTTGTTGAAAGACTGGCCCAAGAGGGGTCAGTTGGTATTACTGGATTGTGTGAAGCAGTGAAATGAGCCAGGCCACACTCGGTGACACGTGGACCCCTTGGAAGGTCATTATAAATCCACTTTCACATCTTGAGTCGGAGGGACTTGGTTTTTTACAGTTTTAATTGCTCTGGTTCAATTATTCTCACAAAGAGAAAGTACGGTTCGTTACAAATGGTTTCAGTTTGGCTTTTTAGTCATAATCTCATCAAGATGAGAACAAAACAAAGGTGGAGTTGAGTATAAGGTGAGTTAATTTGCTGCAAATAAATCGCACCTTCTACTCTGTACCAATCAGTGACGTGTCATAAAGGGCTGCCATTTGACCCATTTGACCAATCATACATAGGCTCTGCGCCAATGGCGTGGCATGGCTTGTTTCCAGAGTGCCAGTGCTATGTTCTCATCACGCGGTAGAACATTCATTGGTCAGGTATCAATATGATGTCTGTAGAGCAGTGCCTATGTATGATCGGTCAAATGGGGAACAAGTGGATGAGACCATATCACAGGTAAAGCTTACCCTGGCAACACTCCACTACACGGCACTGCTAATGGGTGTTCTACTGAGTGATAATAACTACCTCCTTCCCATACTCCACGTCCTACCATCCGCCCAAGTTATTTACACGAGTAGGAAGGTAAATTTAAGAAGAAATGTTACATGCATCTGAGTGAAAAGAGAGTGGAAAACCAATTATTTAAATGTCGCTCTCAGTACACCCAGCCAACGTTCAATCCCCGTCAAAGGCGAACCGGACTAAGATGAAACCGACATCTTTGCCCGACAACGTGAGACTGAGAACAGTTATCGAGCTATAGATCAAGGGCTGATATTATGAAGTGCATTTGAATGACAGACCCTGCTCTAAAACATTCAGGAGAGAACTACTGCTTACCCTGACAATACAGCACTTCACTTACGTCGCAATGTTTTCCTTGACACTCCAATACTCGTTAAAAATGTTAGTTATTAAATCTACAAGAAGCCATCTAATACAGAACCAGATTTAAAACCTACCTTAATAGTTCACACTGGATTACCATCTCAATGGCGGGGCTAATTTAATAAAACTAAGTATTTTTAAAAACTAAAATAAATTGAAGGAAGAAAATCAGGAAAGAATCACAAGTCCAAATAAAGTTTAGTTCATGCAAAGTAAACTGAAAGAGTTTTGAAAAAGTCCCCCTAAGTCAAAGTGAACAAGTATAACAGTGCTCAGAATTAAAAAAAAAAAAAAATTGGAAAAGTCGTTATTTCTTGTCTCCCGTCAGTCATGCGAAGTTGTTCGTCCGTTGATCCGTCGAGGTTTGAGGTCCTTCTGTCTGTACTTGTGGGCCCCCTGCAAACAACTCAACAATCGATCTGGTGAGAATACAACATGGTCAAGTACAAACTAACATGGCTCTCTGCGATTGGCCAGTAGTCCTAGTCGAATGGAGGAGACAGTTTCACTGTCGTGGCCAGGGGTTATTCAAGCCCACCACACCGTTTTACTCGGCTGTTGTTTGAGACCGACCATAAAGGTTCTGGTATTGTGATATCTTTGCGGCACAAGTTGGTTTGTATGGCGCGATCAAAAATAACAATTAATCAACACATATAGCGAGATTTTGATAAGAGGACCCTTATCTGCCAGCTGTAGGCAAGAAGGTTCGTCCTGTAGTCAAACCCTGAGACGTTATATATATTATACTGATTGTAATTACAAGTAGTTCTATCCATGTGAATCCTGATGCCGATCAAAATATAATTTTTTTTAGGTTAAATAGCTATGTAGTGGTTCCTCAATTAAAGATATTGGAGTTTGCGGTTAAAATTTACGCTTTGTAGAACTCTAGAAATTGTGCAAACACTAATCAATCTCTGTTGTTGAAGAAATACATAACAAGTAAACAGATCCAAATTACATATCGCATTAACAACCTCTGTTGTCAGAAGAGTGTTAAGCCAAGGATGAACCTTTATGGTAACTGAAGCGAATGTTTTCCTCGTCAGCCCAATATAAAACAACTCTCCCTGGCCACGACCTTCGTCCACCGAACTTACCTCCTGGGTGAGCTCGTTGAGGCCGTCAGAAGCGGAGGCCAGGTGTCGTCTGACACGGACAGTGTCGCTGCGACGCTGGCTAGGGAAGGTGACCTTGCTCCCTTCAGCCCCACTGAGGGCGGGGATGGAGGAGTTGGCTGTGCGGGAGTAGGAGTCATAGTAAGGACTGCTGTCGTCATAATCTTGCTGTTCCTGGAGGTCCTCCTCATCGGAGATATAGGGGCTGTTGTCGGTCACGTCAGAGGCACTGCCGTAGTAGTTTTCGTTTGAGCGGTATCCGTAGTAGTTCGGGGGGTAGTAGGAGGGTTTGTAATGCGGCTTGTAAGGGTTGTAATGAGAAGGGGGTGGGGGTGGATAATGAGGTTCATGGGGGTGGTGGACGGCGTGCAGGTGGTGGTGATGATGGTCGTGTTTGTAGTACGGAGGGGGGCCGTAGTACCCCCCATGATGACCGTGGAATATCCCCTCTAACTTGTGGACGAACCCTTTATTTGGGGTCACGTGAAGGTTAACGAAAGGTTTGACGACCTTCTCGCCATAATCGTCCTTGGATACCTGGACGGAAACGAGAGGGTTGACGCTGACCAGGCCTAGATTGATGCCACCCGCACCCCCCACCGACCCGCCGTAAGGGTTGACAGCAGGGTTTGGACCGAAGGGATTCAAAGGGTAACCTCCTCCTCCCCCCTGAGGTAGACCAAAAGAGACCCCGAATGTCGGTTTGAACTTGAGTTTAGAGTCCTCTCCGAGCTGACGCTGCAATGAGAGATTTTCGACTCTAGTATCTGCCCCGTTGTGAAACCCCCAAATAATCAACACTCTTCAAAATAATCTAATTATCACAACCTGCCTTGCTTGCTCAGTCAGAACAACAGTGTTCTAAGTACATTCCAGGTGTGTTTGGTTTTTAGATGAAATGTAATATCTGTCTAGAGCTAGGTTGGAGAATCATTCAAAACCAATATGGATACACTATAAGCAATTTATTATTTTACACACATATTTTTTCTATTTTAGAATGTCTTCGTGCTTCTACACATAAGAATAAGACTCAATCGAATTATCGATAGCACTTTTATCGATGCCTTTCATGGAAAACCTGTATCGTCTACTGATCCAGGAGATGTCGCCTCTATGGCGAGAAAATTCGGTCATCTCAAGCGTTAGACACGCTGACGGAAGGATCAGGTTCAAAAACAGTTCCGGTTGGTTGGTTGGTTGGCTATTTTATGGAATGTACGTCGGCAAGCTTTATCATCGTAATAATTATATATAGACCGTCTTCACCCCTCCAACAACGATACTTCTGTTCCTTATGAATATTTCAGTGTGTCTCGTATTTGTTTATATATTTACTTGGTTAATTCTTCCCCGACCTTAATCCACGCCATATCAACTACCCCTGTTATTCCGCACCCCGGTATCAACTACCCCTGTTATTCCGCACCCCGGTATCAACTACCCCTGTTATTCCGCACCCCGGTATCAACTACCCCTGTTATTGCGCACCACGGTATCCACTACCCCTGTTATTCCGCACCCCGGTATCAACTACACCTGTTATTCCTCACCCCTGTATCAACTACACCTGTTATTCCTCACCCCTGTATCAACTACACCTGTTATTCCGCGCCCCGGTATCAACTACACCTGTTATTCCTCACCCCTGTATCAACTCTACAGCCCAAGAGGAGAGGAGGGGGTAAGGGTTTGGTTCCCACCGCAGAACAAAAGGGTTTCAACTGCTACTTGGGACATACAGACTTCACATAAACTCACCAAACATTGGTGCAGCGAGCGCTTAGCAAACTTTGTAGTGTTACCTTGATGTTTCTGACCACCTCCTAGGATTCCGTGGAAATTACAGTCAACCAAATCACCAAGGGGTAGGAAGTGTACACCCATATTTTACACTGATGACGTACTGAGTGGAATTGCCATTAACGTTGTAAATTTTTTATGATAAAAATAAATTATAAGTTGTGTGCTGATATAATCTGTTGGTTCATAAAGTGCACGTAAAATATCTCAAATTATATATATATATACTTCCAGTGGTGTCTTGTGAGCTTGTTTCAAGGGGATGCTAAAGCTTATTGAACAAATTGCTCCAGATGAATCGTGCACTCTATTATTTGTCTACTAGATAATCTACTAGTTGAGCAAATATAAACATGATCAAATGAAATACAGCCCCTGACATACCAGAAATTATAGAAGAGTTCTAGCGACCTATTTCGTAAATTTTTATCATTCATAAACGAACATATCTCTGGTGAGTTTATGTGAAGTATTACAAATATATATCGCAAAACAATTTTGTACCTACCTCTCAGTTCTGCTTGGGTTCTTCGTGCAACGTCCCCTCCACCTTGTCGGGATAGATAGATAGATAGCTACAGAGTCGTGTCTGGTGCAAGACCGTGAATAACCACACATGCGGGCTTGTCACTCTCGGGTTTAACTGCTGGCGACTTCTAGGACCTCGACTTACCTTTTCCTGGGGTTCGATGCTGCAGATCTTGTTCTTACAGGTCGCATGCGAGCTAGTCCGAGTGGCGTGTTTCGTCTACGAACGAGGAAGCTACAAGTTTGGTATGCTCCACCTTATTTCATTCGTATGCGATCCGAGTACACGAAAGAAGCGAGGAGCTAGTATGACCGTAAATATTCTCATACATTTTCGGCAGCCATTTTTGAAATGGCCGAACTTCCGTTTTAAGTAGCCAATCACATTCATTTTAAAATATTGTTTGTCTCTATCGTCACGACTCTGTTTTATTGGATTTATAATAGTTAAAAAAATAATAGCTAATGGGTTTTTAAATACATTTTCAAAGTCTCATAGACTAATTTTGTTGATTTAATGTGTCACATTTTAGTTTGAAAATACCTTTGACACAAATTACTTGAAAAATTCCTGAAGTAACCATTTTTATACTAGGCCTACTTTTGTATTTGGGCTATGTCATTGGTACTTAAATTTGAGCAGTATTTTATATAATTTCCAAACAAAAAATATGCCTAAGCCAAATTTTTTTAAATAGGTCTATAATAATAATAAAAATATTATCTTATAAGCTTAGTTTAATTTTATTTTTAGCTCTTCTAGTCAAATTACGTGAAGTTAACTGCCAAAAAGTTACAAGAGATTTTAGGGAAAATACTGCACAGAATGTTAGGTTTTACTAATGTGAGGCGTGAGATAGCATATAATATTAAACAAATAATTTATTGTGTTCTAAAATAGGCCTACATACGTTTGGTGTTATGTTGAGACATTTCCATCAAATTAAATACTAATGTTTTTCCTTGATTTAGATTAATAACTATTTATTTTATAAGTAGCCTAACATAAAATAACTATAGATTATAAATAACATCAATCGTTTACACGGATTATTTTATGGCATTTGAAAAGTATATAAATTTTTTAAACACTCATTAATAGCTTCCTGTCCCTGGAAGTGGTATGTGTCCATGTAGGCTATCATTACTCTAATCTAAAAGTTATCTAGAGTAGTAACAATTGTATACTAAATTTCTTCCAAGCACATATACAAGTTCAAATACCATTTCTTTTATCAATTTTGCAGGCAAGTATCCATACATCTAAACCGATATAACAAACACAATTAATGACAGGTCTACTGCTTGTAAGGATAAATCTAAAACAGTTGCAAATATTTTTAAACACTAGTTCACTATTGGTCAAGAATAAATGCATGTAAAGATATCAGAATGTTATACAAAACTAATGATACGTTTCATATTAATGACTTATTACCTTTGTTTCTAATGAGAGGGCAGATGAACGAGAAGGTTGCTCCATAACCTCTTTCAATGATTCTATCAAATTGTTTGTGAGGCGTTTGTTTAATATGAAAAGTTTCACAAATTGATTGTCTAACCAAATCAAATGCATTTTCTGGTCGTCCGCTGACTCTAAATTGGCGGTTTGCTTGAATCTCCGCCTCTTCTAAATCCCTCAAGGCAAAATACATCAACGTATTATTTATGTGATCGGCCATTTTCTCATTAGTTCGTAAGCGAGTTTATTCTTCTCACTTGTCGCGGAGCAGACGACCTATGGCCCGAGTACACGGATCGTATACGCCGCCCTTTGTGTTGTTCAGGCATACCAAAAGTTGAATACCATTCGACCTACAATCACGTGACCTCCAAAGTCGAATGCGAGATATCTCCAGCATAAGCCCTCTGGTCGGAACTGGTAGAAATCTGGTCGAATGTTCTCGTCACCAGTGAGTCCTGTGAGCCCTCCTCGTCCACCTCTATCTCTCTCTACAAGCAAGTTAGTCACACCTCAGCACCCGGGATGTATGTACACATGCAGCATAGCTCCACATATAGTTAGGCACACTAAACATAGTTTATTAATACTTGGAAACACTAGAAATTACTAAAAAGTGTACACCCCGTTTGTTGCAATTTCCTTTATACTAATATTGCTGTTGCCACCCATTAGCAATCTTTCATAGGTGCTATTTCTAATCACATGACACACAGTCAGGTTGAGTAATAGAGAAAATATAAGAGATAGATAGATCCCTGAACATATCATAATCAGAATTATTTTAACCGCGCGTGTCAATATGTGGGTTAGACCTAGCTCAACTCTGGGGTCGAACTCCAGACATTTGGGCTCCAAGATGAGGAAAAGAAATATATTTCGCTGCTATGGGTGTGCAATAATATAAATATCTTTCACACATGCACTAAACTATTCCATGCCCCCACCTGGGATAGATCTCTGGTCCTTTATACAATCAGTGGCTTCAAGCGCCTCACACACTACCACTCTGTTAGACACACCCGCACCGTTGGAGTCAAAGGCGTCAGGTTTGTCATGTCTGGTTTGCTGGTGATAGAAAGGTCGGGGTTCTAGTCCTGGGTTGAGATTTCTCACTACCCCTCCAGTTTCTGACGGAGACAACTCCTCTAAATTCTAGCGCCCTCTCCTCCACCCTATCGGTGCAAATATGTGGCCATGGTTCCGGTTCCTGTAGGGCGTCTTTTGAGGGCTTACGACATAAAACACTCACTTGTCTATGATTGGTGTAATCAGTAGACTTTTCTTAGGTTTCGGACTTAACAACAGGTATATAATACCAATATTGTCGTGTTCATGAGTTTAAAACTGACTTCAGTGCGTTATGAACATTAAATGCATCTTTAGGCATACAGATATAACCACAAATCCCAGAAACTCACTTGAATTGACCCATGTTAATTATCACATAGTTACAACATCTACAATAATACACACCACCACATTATTATACACTATTAGTCACAAACAACCAGTTAACAGAAGGGAAACTAAGTTTATATATACACGCTTTAACATTTAAATTAGGTAAAGAAAGTAAGGCCTATGGTAATTTTAAGTATAAAGTTTTCCTATACTCCCTCAAGTGTCATTTTGCCAAATTAACAATCGCCATAAGTATTATTGTGTTTGCGTCCGCGTGTATCTTCAATAATATCTTCAACATCTTCCATAAGCTACAAAATGCTATAGCTGTGACCAATGCATGAATATCAATCCAAGTAATCATGGAATGACTTCACATCAACAGTTAAGGTGATTCAATCAATCACGGAATGACTTCACATCAACAGTTAAGGTGATTCAATCAATGTATCGTTAAAAAGCTTGCCGAAGAACAATATAAAGGCATTCCCTACATTTACAAGTACTCAATCAAAACTTTAGAAAATAAAATCTAGATCGTCAATTAACTCCCTGATATTTTGTATTAAAAAGAGATATTTTTCAAAACATGACCAACATTTTGAGCTCCTAATCTCACAAGAATGCAGATATGAACCACGTGCTCTCACCATTTATATCCAAACAGGGGCCATTTCGATAATTTAATTTAACTTTAATAACTAAATACGAATTTGATTCAGTTTACTGTATTATTGAAAAGCTCAGAAATGCAGAATGTTTTTTTAGAATGACTATTAAATGTCGACAATGACTCACAATGCAGTCAACTGTTTGAGAAAAGTAAAGCCAGATAGATGTTTAACGTGATTCTTAGAGGTTTGAATCCCGAATAGGGCACGTCTTTATGAGTAATTGAGTTCTCTGTGTTAACGAACGGACATATTTTATGCCTCCAAAACTTGAGTTCAAACATATTCAAGTTGCCTTGCCTCTGAATTTGACTGGTTAGAATCCAATGACCTGTTAGAATATTAACCGCGATATTTATAGAAAAACCTACAGGTTTCGGGGGAGCGATAAACGCAACCGACTTTGACGTGCAAGAATGTAGTTTGAACCTCATCGATAGCTACGAGGTTTTAGTTATTTATTTACCACAATCTGTTTTGATTTTTTTCTTTCCAGGAGAAATTAGACGCAGGTTTGTTAAACATTTCTCATACTCGTCCTGTATACTCACTCTCTAAGTTTTCAAGTTCTTGTTACAGTACAATTTTCATAAAAAAGGGCCTTTTAGAAAATACAGCTTAGATTTTTACAGTAAACATTGATAACATTTCACTATATTATTATTGTTGATAATGTCTATCAGAAGCGACAGTTGCATATAATATGACTTGACGTATGAATATTTGAAAGTAGATCTAGCAACTTTTTTTTAGATGATACCTAAGGCCTTTTTTTAATGAAAATTGGACAGTAAAAGTTGCTGATATAAAATCACAATATAAAAAGTGACTAAAACCTCAAACTAACAAACTTCACTTACCGGACTGACGTGGTTCTTGGCGTCCTTTCCGTCGCTTTCCACCACCGTCTCTCTCTTCCTCCTCGCCTTGTCAGCAGTTTCCTCCACCTCCTTGTCAACATCTTGCTTCACCTCCTTGTCAACACCTCCCTCCCTCTTGGTGTGTTTAGAGACGATAGTTCCGTTCTCGTCGGTCACCACGACGTCGTCCAAGGTGATGGCCTCGATGTTCTTGTCCAGATTCCTGGGGTCGATGTTCAGACCGTCCTCCTTGCGTCCCACCTCGTGAGAGGGACACTGATCGTAAGGCACACAGTAGCAGTCATTGAAACTACTGTCGGCACGAGGTGTTTCGTGGCCGGCGTACGACGACGAGGAGGAGGAGGCGGCCGTCAAACCGTTATCTGAACAAACATTCGACACGTTTAGTTTGTTTGATAGGATGGTCTAACACTGTACCGGGAGGTCACGGTTAGAATCCTGGACAGGTGGACTGAGGCTGGTCTTTCATAAATATTCTTTAAATAGAACATTTTTACCTGGACACGGGAATTGAACCTGGGACCCTTGGCTTAGTACGCCAATACCCTAACCACTGAACTATCCAGGAGTCCTCCTGAGCCCAAGGTAGTTTATCACTATTATTTTAAGGCAGAATCTGTAATGGACTTGTGGAAATCGTCGGCTACAAATGTGTGATCAATTAAGATCACGAGCTATCAGATAACTGGGTCTTAGAGATTATTTCAAAACAAGTAATCATCTTGGACTGGACAACAGAAACAAGTAGTCATCTTGGACTGGACAACAGAAACAAGTAACAATGAGAAATGTTGCTTCTCAAATAATCTTTGTTGTAACTTTGAAATTACTAATTCATAAAATAGTATACGTCTATAAGCATATTTAATGTAAATTATGTGTTATAAAAACATTTTTTTTTGTCTGAGCAAAATTTAATATTTTAGAAACTCAATATTGTGTGATTTTTTTATAATTTGGCATGAACATTTAAAATCTACCTTTATTTCTGCACGGGTTTGGCAATTAAAAACAAACACGCTACCAACTAAGTTAAGGTGAATTCCAATATTGTAATATTATTTTTATACAAAAAATTAGTGGCCACGCTATAGTTTTTAAATCATTCAATATTAATAGAGAACGTGACTGTATTTCTCGCTGAAAACATTTTCGTGAAAACTCTCTTTCTCTCTATCTATATATATACACACAACTAGGAGAGTAAATAAAATGGTTGTGCAACTTTCTATTGCCATTATGGTCACACACTAATAAGTTGTCGCCTTAATCACTTTCCAGGTTTCCTAATTAGGACAACGTAACTCGGCACCCATATGTAACACATGACACGTACAGTCTGGAGATGAAATCAAGTGGCCTACACGTGTTGGGCTACCTTGCTAGCTCAATTAGTGATCTCCGAATCACTCGTACTCCGCACCACGTGAGCTCAGAATGTATTATCTCTCCGGGATTCAAACCAATTGATCAGAGAGGTGGATTTGTCACAGTTTGAAGCGCACCACTTCAAACATCACATATTGCATATTACATGCTTTGCTCGTTGAATCACATGAGTTATATCATATTTGTATAAACATTGAGAGCGAGAGAGACAGTCTCGCATCCGAGGAGACACGGACTAAACGACAAGCCTAAATAAAATGGTTTGCTGCTGTCGGGAAGGTCTGGGTTCGAATACTGACAGGGTCTAATGAAGGCTGTGTTTCCCCCACCCTCTAGTGTCCTGATAGTTCGGACTGAAAACTCCTTCTTACTTGAGAATGACGTCTTCAGATTGATGTCCTTCTTGTAGAACGGTGCGTAAGGTCCTGTAGGGCTCCCTCCGTAAATGGGGCCCCCTCCGAAAGAGGGTCCTTCTATATTGCCAGGGTAGGCTCCTCCAAATCCTCCAAGACCTCCGTTACCGTAAACTGGTCCAGGTTCGAATCCCGGCCCGGGAGGTAGGACGGGGCCAGACCCGAGTAGAGGCCCAGATCCCAGAAGATGCCCAGCCCCCAGAGTGGGTCCATGACCGAGAATGGGCCCAGGGCCCGTGGGGGTCTTGTCCCCATGGTGGTAATGGTGATGCACGTGGGTCTGTAGACCACCGCCGGCGGTGATGCCGATGGGCTTGTGTACGCCGATGGAAGGTCCGTGGAAAGGTCCTTCGGAGAGAGAGGGTTCATACACCGGGGGTGGGAGGGGCTTGGGGGAACCGTACACGGGACCTCCGATGGGACTGTAGGGGCGGGGAGGGCGAGAGAAGGGTCCGAGACCGGGTCTTGGGGGCCCGTAGTTCCCGTGGTTGATGGGTGGGCCTCGGACGGGTACGGCGGGTAGGGGTCTACCCACGGGTTTGATGTGTACAGGTTGTGCGTAGATCACCTCGTGGGGTTGGATGTATGGCCTCTTGGGTTCCACTCCGTCACACTAGACAATAAAAACAACCGTTGTTAACTCCTACTATACTCTAGCACATAGGACAGATCAGAATGTATTCTATCATAAACCTACGCCTGGGTGTGAACCAGGGTCCTCCTGATATTTAATCCACCTCTCTAACCACTAGAACATGGTGATAGGCACTTAATGTGTATAACGACTGGAAGGAGGATGGAAAACCTCTATTTAAAGACTGACCCTTCAATGCCTTTAGCTCAAATGGTGGTACATCTGCATAGTAATCTAAAACCTGGTCATTGTCCTGACACTAATGTATCTAACTGTCCATTGTCCCAATACTAACTGCTCATTGTCCCAACACTAACTGCTCATTGTCCCAACACTAACTGCTCATTGTCCCAACACTAACTGCTCAATGTCCCAACAAACTCGCGAGGTTCTACTCACCGCCATGAGGCCTAGGCCGCAGAGCCTATCTCTGATGTATTGACGAGCCTGAGAGTCGTCGCCTTCCTGAAGAGCCTGTTGGACGTTTGGGTCCTTGTAAACCTCGTCATAGCCCTCCAGGTTCCGACCCTGACGACTGGACAGCAGGATCTCGTCGATAACTGACGCTGCGACACTTTGGTTCACCAAGGGCTGTTCCGTGATGAAGATACCTGGAGAGTTGAACGAGTGGTGAGAACACAGGCAATGTGTACGGAGTAGCTACATTAGCCCCACGGCTTCTTTGGTGCTGACTGACTGCTTTGAGAATTTACCAGACCAAATTATGTTTCCCTACGCCGAACCATATTATCTTCAAAAACATGTGTTTAGCAGCTGTCACTTTTGACAGTCAAAATTTAGGTATATACCTAGTTGTTTACTGTCAGAAGTCAGCTGTGAGCTGTCAGCCAGCACCAAAGAAGCCATTGGACTACTGTAGGTCCCTTTCCACACCTTCATCGCCGTACTCTACCGAAACAGGTTACACACCTCTCATCAATCTTGGTCAGTTTATTATTTACCAGCCCGTAGAGATATGAAGGTCACTTTTTAAATGCAAACTGACGTCGAAGGGAAGCAAAGCTGAACCTGGAGTTTGTTTTCAAATAAAACTACTTTTAATTTATAATTATTCACTTAGTACATATAAGTAAAGAGAAAGGTTTGGATAAAAAAAACACACCATCTTATTATATATAGATGTGTCTGAGTTTATCTCTGCCTACGTTATAAATATTATTTAATCTCTAGTCTATTTTAAAACACTGTTTATTGGCTGTTATAAACATCATCATAGGTTGGGGTGTCTTATATTCAGTGAGATATCTCAAATGTTCATAATACAGGGTGGGGCGGAACAATTAGACGATCTATACTGAGGAAAGAGATGGACAACGTGCTGGGGATTTCCTGACGTCCAGTGTAGCTCACCTTAGTGAAAAGTGAAAAATTATATTATGTAGTTTGCTTTTATTTAGCTGGTTAATATTTACTTTTCAAATTAAAGTGTTAATTTTGATGTTACCAATCGCCTGTTTCGGCTCCATCCTGTATCTCAAAGTTTACTTAGAAATGTTTCAAGGATGTGAAGGTTATTGTAGGTGTCGAAGTAAAAACGAAGGAGATTTGACCTTAGACCTTGACTTTGACATTTCTAATCTCAGCAGCCCAGTTCGTATATATTTTAACTTGAACGAAAATAAAAATACACTGAATTTGATGACCATTGATTCGTATTTAAAAAAAATCTAGACTTGTACTGTACATTTCAACGCTCGTCAAAGAAAGGAGCTTAGGAATACAGCATTGATAAACTTTTACTCCAATTAGCAACACTTTCACACTTTATCGGTTGAGAGCACACCAAACAATGGACCTTCACGTTGTAGGACGTTGTTCAAGTCCAATGGCGTTACTAAATGGAAACATAAATGCTGTGCCCGGCACACACGACACAAAATATTGTACGGAATCTTGTATAGAATATTGTACACAATCTTGTACAGAACCTTGGTGATACAAGTTTTGGATAATGTTTGAACAATATGAGGGCTTGTTTGTTTATCGTTAAACAATTATTATTGATTATGCTATTTAAGTATAAATTACTCTAAATATTTAAATAATGATCCCTAAAGTCTATAAATATGAAGAAATATTTCTGGAATTTTACTTTCTCGCGTAATAAAAACCAAACTCAATATTTTGATAAATGTCAACGTTTCATGACCCCCTGGAACCGAAAAAGTGTTTTCACATTGCCGTCTGTCTTTCTTGGTCTAGAGGAAACAAAATGTTACAGTTCGGGTTAAAACTTGGTATCCAGGGTTTTCTTAAGGTTCCCCAGAGAAGTGTTTTGGAATTATATCCATATCCCTAAAATTAAGGCTAGTTTACTGAAGGGGAATATAGAAAAATAATCGATTTTCTCAAAATTCACCTTAATGATTTTGATTAAAATTCGTATTTAGGCACTGTTTGGAATTAAAAATAAAATGGAAACTCTAATTTTCCCATCAATATTATTTTGAGGGTAATTTACACTACCGAAATCTTCCAATTTTGATCATATCTGCGCAACTATTTGAGATAGTAAATGACTTCTCATTGAACAGTTGTAACTATTGAAATTTAAAAAAAATTTCAACGTGAACTATATTTTTACAAAACCGATAGTTTATGAGCTAATGGCAAATGTATTTTTTAAATTGAGGTCTGAGGAACTGATTGTTGTGCTCGTTGGTGAACATGAATTTTGCTTTTGTCTCAAGATATTTCTGTAAAAGTGTGGCCTACATTATTTCATTCATGCTCTTTGGTGGAGTGTGATGCTCTTTTTTCCATCATGTTTCTGCAAATATGTATAACTTATTATTTTGCTTCGCAAATCTTAGGAGTTTTAAGTAAATGTCTCCATTTTTAGGTGAAGAAGAGATAAAGTTTGATCGGTGCACTATGCCATTTAATTGATGATATTCTTCTCTGTATATTTGTCTTTATGAAACATTAATTATCTGTTAATAAATATTCAATCATTTATTACAAAGTAAGCGTATAGCAAGCAGGCTCATTTATGTGTACAGCTCAAAAGTTGAGCAGTAAAAATTACTGATATATGACGTATTACATTTTTTACAAGGTACTAAATATTACTGACAATAAGTTAATCTTGTACGAACTTGTGTTTGCAACATCTTGTAAAATTAATTGTTGTATTTGACAGGGAACAACTTGTAATGTTATTATCTGTGGTGGGACAGGAATCAAACCAAAGATAATCTTGAAATGAGCCATAGTAGACTCACTGACTAGGTGTAAGCACTAGGAATTGCTTGATTAAAGTTTTTCTTGCTTGTGACTATAAAGCTTTGACCTTGGTTTTTATATTCTTGATTCTAACTTCTCAACATGTACTATTGCAATAGTTTCCCTTTGATCAAAGTTTTTCTTGCTTGTGACTATAAAGTTTCGACCTTGGTTTTTATATCCTTGATTCTAACTCCTCAACATGTACTATTGCAATAGTTTCCCTTTATCTAACCTCTGTATGTCATTTATTTATATACTCTACTGTAATTATAACTACTCAAAATGTCATGTTTGATTTGCAAAAGGTTATTAGAACACAACTATCATGTTGTTTACATTTTACAATTTTCCGTTAATAAAGTGAACCGGCAAAATAACTAGTAATGCTCACAATGGAAAATTACCTAATTCTGAATGCTGCCGTTTTGTTTAAATACCAAAACTTTAGAGGTAATGAGAGTTTTGATATTAAGACTGATTCTTGATTAGTTCGACACCAGTAACCAAAGAGGAAACGAGTTTGACGTCATCAATTATTACCATTATAACATTACCAGAAGTAGATTGAAAACGAGAATTGACTTACCATCAGCGACACCAAACTGTTGTTCATTCTTGTTGGAGTCAGCGGTTTTGTCCCAGGACCAGTCGTTACTCTCAGCAACAATGGACCCGGACAGGACCAATAGACAGAGGGAAATCGCTTCGAGCATCGCCACAAATCTTGAAAATAAAACAAGAACATAATATATTATTATATCGCCATTCAAGCTTTATACACTTGCAGTCCGATGGCTAGAAAAGATATTAGATCTACTTTCATGTATGCATACGTCAAGACATGTGATCTAGAGCTGTTACTCTTGATAGACATTATCAATTAATATAAATAACAATAATAATGTGGTAAAATAGTATCATTGTTGACCGTAGAAAATGTTTGTTTTTCTAAAAGCTCTTTCTATGAAGATTGGGCTCAATATAATTTAATTGGATGATTTTAGAGCCAACATAACATAACGAGGTTATTTAAATAATTAAGATCACAAGACATTGAATTTATTATATTTCCATAACTGAAGATATTTAGTTGAAAGTGTACAATGTTTTGGTGGCAGAAACAGTCGCTAGTGACAATATTTACAATATATTAAAGCGATTTTATAAAAAAAAGTTTTGTGAGTGAAAGATTGATAATTCACAAAGTTGGTGAAACAAACCTCACTAGTGCACTGACCTGGGTTTGAACCTCAACCTATGGTGTAAAACCTTTAACCTTTCCAGCAGTTGTGAAAGTTAAACTTGAATGAACGTGTGCTATATACTATTTCTATGTAATCTTATTTAAAACATAAAAGTTGCTTTAAATTGTTCTCGTATTTATTGTAATGTTTATAAATAGTATTGTTGCGAATGTTATATTAATATGTTTCATAAAACATAGGTTAGTGAAATGAACACGGTATTATCAATGATTGGTTAAAGACTAGTGTGCTACATTGTACTTGTATTTTCCCAACTGTCGTCTAATAGAATTGTTCCCAACAATAGCCTACCTACTATTTTACTTTCTATTTACCTCTGTCGGCGTCCACTCAAACTAGTCTCTCACAGATCAAACACAAATAGAGCAAACTACTCTAAAGGTTGTAAAGAAGAATTCAACTTTGGACCATGGCACAATTTTCACAGGAAAATACTTAAAAAAACACAATAATGGTTTTACTGACAACAATGATAACATTGTACTATATTATTGTTATAAGTATTTGTGTCCATCAAAAGTGACAGCTGTAGATCACATGACTCGGCGTATGAATACGTGAAAGGAGCTAGTCACTTATCTATCTGTCAGCTAAAGTTGGATCCTGAAGTCAGAAACTTTGTAAGCTGCATTGACTTCTTATTGAGGACAATCAAAGGTGAGGCCAGGTTCGAAACCCACCTATAGACGTAGGCGGAGGGAAAAGAGAGAGAGAATATCGCAGCAGAAAGTTATAAAGTTGCGTATTATTAACGTTAGAGGGTAACAAGCGTGGGTTGACCGGTCCATGGGACACAAAAAAGGATAATAGGGTCACCAAGACCACAAAATAGGAGACGTGGGCAAACGCTGAAAAACAAGCGAAAGTTGAAATTTTTCTTTTCGAATTTCCTCAAATGGCGTATTCATTCCGGTTAAATATCTCTGGTGTGGCTTCTTCTCACTTTGCTTGGTGTTTTAATCTGGACATTTAAGATTCGGATGGACACCTACTATATAAGAACGATAAAGTTGTGCCGGCTATTGCTTAAAAAATATGCATAGTAACAACA
>CABEEJ010005867.1:12919-35630 GCA_901482245.1 Timema douglasi | reverse complement strand
TTTCCCTTCATGCAAAGGTGGGTACACATTTTCTAAATTCAACCTTCCTAAACCCTAACTTATTAAGAGTAAATTAATATGTATGTGTGTACTTTTTGTTTGTTGCCAAATTAAACCAAATATTTCTTCCATACAAACAAAGAATTCCATTTTCTTCACTCGGGTGATGTCAACTATTGTTGTATATCTGACATTGGCATGGCGGCATTAGATGAGAAACTTTTTAAATGAAGAGAAAAGTTATCGTTAAATTCCAGGACACCCTCGACAGATATTCAACAACTGTTGATATCAACATAAGAAGAAAATTAAACTCCATGTTTTTATTGGAACAATATTTGATTTACTTTATACAAAACAAAATTTTATTTGAAAAAACCCCCTGCAAAAACGCTGGTCTTTTCTCGCGTTCCTTAAATCACAACAATTGATTGAAAAAAAAAACATTTATCTTCAATAAATCAATTACCATTTATTGACATTTTGCTCAAGTCACGGAATTATCACAGTTTTAATTTAATTCATAATATAAAATTTGACTCTTAAGATTAATAATGACTTAATATTAAATGTTGAATTTGAGAGGATAATTTAGAATAAATGCATACACCTTCACCCCCTATCGTTTAATTGTAAATATTGCGGGTAGTTTGAACCTGTTAGACGCGGCACACTATAAAAGTTACTCAAGTTACGACCATCAAAATTACGTCAGTCATGTTATCTATTAAGACTAAACTACTTTTGTATTCTTCATTCATAAACCTCCGGTTCGTAAGATAGAAAGTAAAAGCGGGTCCAATCTTCTCCAATGTCTTCGCGCTAAGTTTGGAATGAAATTGGTTGATAGGGGGTGAGGGGGGATATAACCTGGTAGTTCTCTCCGAATGTAAACTGTGAAGAGACTTCGTTTATACTCTCTCTCTCTCTCTGTTGTCTATGTCCCCCCCCCTCTTTATTTTTCTTTTCAAACTTCCCCTCCCTTGTGTCGTCATGCAAACAGCAGTCAAGGTTCCCCTCTCCCTCTCAATATAATTCCGACCTGTCCGCTTGTAGCGATTGGACGACTCCTATTAGTTCGTTTAAATGCCGCTACTTGGCAGCACCCTACAGGGATGTTTCCCCTCCCTCCCCCCGTGGGCCGTGAGTTCAAAGAACTATTCATTCTCTCTCTATCTCTTTGACAATGGCTATGACCTTAACAGAAAGAGTGGAATGACCGGAAATACAATGAATAGTGAAGGGGTGGGGGAAAAGTATGATTTTGTTTTTAAGTTTTCTTTTAATATTCTAGTATAGAAGAAGAAAATCTCGTGGATCTGAGAGGTGTTCATTTTTGTGTTTTTTGACAGAACTGACAATGCGGTCGCGACCTCGATAAGTCGACGGACATATTTGGAGTTGTTTGTACGTATCCCCCTTTCCTTCCGACTTCATCAACCACTTTCCCCCTCTTTCGCTGCACTTGGCCTCTTCTCTATTTGTTGTGACGTCATTGGCCATGCGATTAGGAAGTAATGCGGTAATTGTTTGTGATGTTGCATCGCCATGGGGATAATCTCCGAGAGCTTTGTCGTAAAGTTGCCAACAATGGTAAAATATCAATATGACTGACAGCCGCTGAGTACGGCTTTGTTGTGGAGCCATTATATTATAGAGTAGGGATCTATAGATATTTCTAAATCAAGTAGAGTATTAATAGTAGTAAACAAGACTTTTTTTGGTGTGTTTCTCTCTAAAACGTGTTGGTGTTATTACTAAGAAATGCTCTAGTAACAATATACAAGAAATGTTTAGTAATATTATATAATTTTCATTGTACATTATATTAGTCGTTATAATAATGAAGATATGCTAAATTAGGCCCTAGTTGTGTGTCCAACTCGTTTGTGAAAGAAGTATTCGGAACTTATAATAAAGCCATAAAAGAGTGGGTTTAAAAACATTATGTTTCTAAGCAGGGCCGGTCTAAGGCAAAAGTTTTGTGTGTGCAAAACTCACAAATTTCCGCCTTCCCCTAACCCCACCCCATCTGTAAAAACACTATATGGCCATTTTAAAACTTAGACCCTATGTATACCATTTTGAATATTCTTGCCCAAATATGTTACTTTATAACAGGATTGAATTTTGCAATTCACTTTACGAGCACGAGAAAATGTCCATTGTTTTTGGTTTAGGGGTTTCGTTAGTTCCTCAAAAAGCCGTGTTGTGTTGGGCAAGATGGCAAGATCTCTCTAGAGGACATTTTTCCGTCTCTTTTTTTTTCCTGAGCAATTAAATAATCTTACCAAACCCTTCCTTCACCTCTGACAAGACATCTTGTGAATGTGTGGAATGCCAGGCCTCCACCGTGGTTCGGATTCCACGTTAAACTGTAGGTCCTTCATTTCATCTCACAATCACCCTACCATTACACATTAGCATAAGTGCGTATAACCCGAACGGGTAGTAAGACGCGGTGATAATAATAATAATAATTAAATAATCTTTAATTTTCGTAATCAATGGCCTTGCAGTGTTAAACCTCCTTTCTGTTTCAACTCATCTTTCGTAGCACTTGTGGTCAGACTTGTGGACGTCTAATGCTGGGAAAGAGTTTATCCGAGAATCAAAATTAACATTACACCTCCTCCATTCCTTGCCGTCCACCAAAGAGATTCGGCCTGAGCCTAACTCAATAGACCGTACAGTCTTGACCCGGCAACTACAGTAGCCCCAAGACTTCTTAGGTGCTACTGACGGCTTTGAAAAGTTACCAAACCAAATTATGTATCCCTACGCCGAATCATATGATCTGCAAAAACATGTGTTTAGCAGCTGTCACTTCTGACAGTCAACATGTATGTATATACCTAAATGTTGACGGTCAGAAGTCAGCTGTGAGCTGTCAGTCAGCACCAAAGAAGCCGTGGGGCTACTGTAGTATAGTCCCGTCACCAATGTGGTTGACAGGGGTGCGTCGCACCGAACAACCTTCAAAATGTATTTACTTTGTTAATATTCTAATGCACTAATTTGAAATAAAAAAGTACTCTGTTTGGCATGGATGTAAATATTAATTTAAGGAATAAGCATGCTTCTTACAAATTACTTTCTTTAATTATAGGCCTACTTATTATTTTCCATGATAAAAACAAAACATATTTATTTTTTGGGCCATTTTGGCGCCCCCTTTAATTGTTTGTGTGTGTGTGGTCGCACACGTCTTAGACCGGCCCTGTTTCTAAGACAGATACTTAAAATTTAAGCTAAATGAGACTAACAAAAAATAGTTGAAATTCATTGGAGCATTATTGAACTGGATCACAAATGTTAGTTTTCTTTTTCTTTTTTTTTAAAAAAAGGTAAAAATAATATATCTTTACTAAACACTGTTATAATTAATATTAAATACAGATAAATAAAGTCATGATTTGGAACATATTTTTTCAGCAAACTCAATGTGTTTATAGTTAAAAAAAATCAACCAAGCTTAACCTAACCTTCCCGAGCTTATTAAAATTCAATCAAAACAACATTTGAATGGATTAATACATTTAGATATAAGTTATTTCCATGCAAAGTGTTCATGGCTGCATTCTTATAGACATTTTAATCAATTGATTATTTAACTAACCAATCAAAATAATTTAATTGTTGACTCTTTTTTTGTGTCTTAAGTAATTAATACTCCCACAAGTTTTTTTAATATATAGTATTTCAAAAGAAAGCTTAAACATTTTCAACCCCCCCTCCCCCCCATTTTTTTTTATTATTATTTTGGCAAACTTGATTTCTTATACCCTCTAGAATGTGAATTAGGCCCACTTTTGTTGATTTAAACGCAAATTAACTTAATACTCTAACAAAAAAAAAATATTGTTAGCAGATTTAATAATTATTATCTGCCTTTGTTGTTTTACAGTACTTATTTAATTTGTAACTAAAAATAGTTAGTTAGCCTGCATCATAAAAATAGTATATTAGATATTATGCCCTTTATATTATGTTATTTAAAAGGTTAGGGTGGGCGATGCAAGAAACACGAATTAAGGGCAATGTTTTTGCAGTTTTTCATGTCAAAACCAATCAAATATTTCTTCACTAGAAACAAAAGGTTTAATTTTCTTCAGATGGTGATATCACCGGTTGTTGAATATCTGTCGAGGGTGTCCTGTAATTTAATGACAGATATTCAACAATTGTTGATATCATCGCGTGAAGAACATTTAACTCTTTGTTGATACTGGAGCAATATTTGTTTTATTTTGTCCAAAATAAGTGTTGTTATAACAACTGTAAGAATTACTGCTCTTAACTCGTGTTCCTAACATAAATAGGTAGCGGCTCCCGGGTCTATAAAACTGAGATTAATGGCCGGAGGATTCGTTGTGCTGACAACATGACATCCTCTATCCGCAAATGCCAGCACTATCATCACTAGGTTATGTTTTGTTTGCGGTCCCTCTGACAGCGTTGTCTCGTCTGTTGCAGTGGTGTGGTTGTGCTGAGCTGTACCGACAGCAGCGCCTCTTCCACCAGCGGCACCAGTGACATCACCGACCCCGGCTCTCCTTTCAGCACCGCCTCCACTCACTCCTCCGCATCAGAGGGCAGTGACGACTCCTCCGGCGCCTCCCCTTGCAAGGTGTGGCCCCCTCACTCCTGGGATGCCATGGCGTCCCAACGTACCCTCCCGCGACGCCGGACCCGACTGGGGCTGGTACGGCAAGGAGCGGGATGAGGGCTGCTCGCCGCCCCTCGTCGCGCTCTCCACCCCCCTGTCGACCGTCGCCGCCAACGTGATCGCCAACCTGCCCACGGACCCGCTGAAGCGGCCTGCCACCGACCGGAAGACCGCCGCCACGAGGAAAGGTATCGGTTCGCCCGGCGCCAAGAGACAGCGAGTGGACAGGAAGGTGTCGAGGGTCCAAGGAAAGGTGACACCTTGTATCCCTCTATGCGACCAGCAGAAGAACAAGTGTTGTTGTGATGACCCTGTCGCTAATGCAGCTCCCGATATCATCCTTCAGCAACATCAGGAGAAGATAACGCACTACTTTAAGGCGCAAGGCCAACTCTTTAACGGCGCCAACAATGACGGTGCGGTCGCCAATACTGCTCCAGAATTCAGGTACCCAAGTGTTCATCTTTTAGGAAGGAAATGTGTAAGTGATTCAAAGTCTAGTGAGAATGAGTTAGAAAATTATTTTCCTAGCCTAATCTCAGGAAACAAGCCTGTATCTTCGCCAAAGTCGGTGGACGGGAAGTCGGACACTGTCGCACCCCCCTCCGTAGCCGCCTCTCCTTGGGACAAGTGCGATGTCGATAGCAGGACGTCAAACGTCTCCCAGGTGGTGGTCGTCGAGAAAAACAACAACACCACCACGGCCAAGTCCCCTGCCCACTGCAGGAAGAGTGTGGCGCAGAAAGTCCTTTTCGTGAAGAGAAACTGTGTGAAAGTGTTGCCTTCCCAGTCCCTTTCTGCTCAGAAACTAGATGACTTCTTAGGATCCTCGGCCTTGCCGAAACTCGGCAGTCTGTTTCCCCCGCCCTCGGCAACACAAAACGGATCGACGGGGAAACTCGCCACGCCAGAATGTCTTTCAAAACCCAACAAGCCTTCATCTTCTGCAACATCAAAAGTTGCATCTATTAGTAATAGTAATAATAATAATATTAGTTGTAGTTTACCAAAGCCACTCGTGCCAGACGTTGAAGTTTTGCTCGTGAAGCTGGACCAGGACTCGTCCAAGTCCCCCCTGAAACCAAAGACAGTGTCCGAGAAAGAATCAAGTTCCTTGTCGTGTTCTCTGCCGGAACCTGCCAGTAGCAGCGAGACGTCGTCGTCGTCGTCGTTGTCGTGTCTCTCGGTGAACATTTCTTCTGCGGCGGCGTGTTTACCTCCGCCACCTCTGGGGTCCCCCATCCTGTCGACACCGCGGACCATCAGGTTCCCCGCTGCGCAGAGAGTAGACGCCGCCGGTGGCCACAGACAGAGGGACGGTTCTCTGCCCGAGCAGTTGGACGGGATTGTATGCAAGTGGGATAGTTGTAACAACTGCTTTGATACCAGTACAGGCCTTCTGGATCATTTACAGGTCAGTCATTTCACGTTGGTAATATCGTTTTATTTTAATAACTCGTCTACAGTCAGTTGCACTTGCTTGTCGGTACATAACCTCAATATCCTTTTCCGTCCAAGGTTTGATAGCAGGATGTCCAGCGACCTGGACAGCACGGAAAAAAGTCATGTGAATTTTAATAACATTTTTGGAATTTTTATGTATTTACAACAAAAAAAACTTATTTATGCTAGTCAGAATAACATTTTTCTTCCAATTAATACTCGCCAAGAATCTCTTTTAACACAGCTGTCCCTGTTAAATATACTAATCTCAGTTCTCAAGGTCAACACGTGATTTTAATTCCATCTTTCTACCCCTCCGCAGCACGACCTTTAGCCAAAGTGAGTCATGGTTATGCTCATGCGCTTTATAAGGTTATAGGGAGAAGAAACTATTAGAATGTGTACCACAAAAATTTTAAACTGTAGGCTACTGCAGGGGGTTTACCATCCGGGAAAATCAGGGAAAACGGGAATCAGCCGGGAATTTGAAGTGATTGGGAAAAAACGGGAATAAGTCAGGAATTTGGTAAATCACAACAAAAATCCGGGAAAATGATATTTTACTCAAAATATGAAATATGATAATCATTAAATCAGTAAATTATAATGTCATTTTTTTGTTTGTAGATGTGTAATATATTTTAAATTAATAGTAAACAATTTTAATACGAATTAAAAAATATTTAAATTTTAAAATGTATTATTATTCATAAAAAGGGTTAATAGAAAAATGAGGGTGGAGAGGGGGGGGGTGCGAGTTAGGAGGATGTGACATACTTTTTAGTCGGGAATTTTTGGAAATGATCAGGGGAAAGGTCGGGGATTTCATTGGTAAAGTTGAGTAGACACCAAGTACTGGTGTAAGGTGAACTTTTAACATTTCAATATTATCTCTCGGAAATATAACTTAGATCGCACTACAGAATATCTCTTCACTAGATATTGATATCCTTTAATCCCTCCATAGAGTGACGCAGAATGTGTGTCAATAACATCATTACATTATGTTGCGACCTTAGTAAAAATGTCTGTAAAATAGGGCCTACTCTGGAAAAGTCGGGGGAATTTTAAATATAGTTTGGCTGGACACCCTTAATGGGTTCTTGAATGTTTCCTATATTTTTTTTAGTCGTCTTTATTAGTTATCTTTAGTAGAAATTACATGTACGGAAAAAAGCTCACACGGGAAAATGCCCACATGAAAATTGTTCAAACGAAAAATGCGCACACAGAAAAATGTCCATAGAAACAAATGCCCCATTCATTTTTACTTTCTCATCAAAAGAGAAAGTATTTTAATCGGTAAAAAATCAAAATCGAAAACAGAATTAAACAAGAAAAAAAACTTCATTTTACAATTCTGTCTGTGTCCATGTATTTGCTCAAACTCGATATTTGATTTTTACAAGTTTATACCTTAGTTGTTGTTTTTTTTGTTTTGTTTTTTCACTCTAGCCCTCAAATTAAGGATGATTGCATTTTTGAATTCCAATTTCGAAAACGGCTTTAATGATTTTGATTGAAATTGATGTTTGACCTCCCAAATAAGTGATATAACACCTTAACGTTTAGTTTTTGGCTAAAAATTTTGTTAAAGGGCTGATGAGTAATTTTAGAAAATTTGAAATATTTTGAAAGTGGCTCTAACAATTTTGTTCCAAATTGGTATCTGTGGTGTGTATATCACTACAAAAATAAATTGTACGGAACTCTGCATGGACTTTCTCGCTCTAGTGTTTAACAATGTAGGTATTTACTCAAAATTCGTAATATAATATATACTAGCGAACCCGTGAACAAATTGTGCTATAATTACAAACAATTTTTTTTATTCATGGCTATAAATTTTATAATTTAATTCTAAAGAATTAACCTCTTCATTTGTACATCTGGACCAATAAAAAAAATATCAATATTTGGTCTCCAAGAGTCAACACTTCGTATTAAAATTTTGATATCTGGTTAAAATATTCGACATTTTATTAAGGGATGCACATGCACATCTTATGGTTATCACATTGCTATTAAATTTTGAGCATTAAAATAGGTAATTATTGACTATTGGGTATAAAATGAGAGATAGATCATTGCTGTAACAGGGGTGGATCCAGGAATGGAGCGTGGGGGGACACCCCCTTTCAAGAAATTAAATCAATGTTAAATTCATTACTAGTTTTATTTTCACATAATACTATCTCACTAACCAGATTTCATTTTTTTAAATTGTTATTGTTAACATTGTTAAATGATTAATATAGGGTAATTATTATTTAAAAAATAAACCTTGATTTATAATTTTGTTCGTGTGGGCATTTTTTCGTGTGAGCAATTTTACGTGTGCGTATCTTTCCGTGATGTGCACTTTTTTCCGGTCACCATATTTTGAAGCCTGATTCAGTACATTTTTACCGATTTCGACTCCACCCAAAAATGCTACCAACTCTTGTCTCCACAACCCTGCTTACAGGTGATTGTGATTGATTGTAGATGAGTCATAATCAATAAGCTTTTAAACACCCACACACAACAAAGAAAAAATGACTCCAAACAGTTGTTCTTAGTAAACATTAAAAGGAAGATATAAGGGCAAGTCTTACTGACTTAACAGAACAAATGTAGGCCTCAAAGATTCACGATTAAAATATATCACAGCAAATGTAATTTTTGGGGCACACCGACGCCTTTTCCAGCAAACTTTCTGTGTGAGAATATTGGGCTGTATTTGACTATTTGACTCTTTTCTTTTTTTTAACACATTGATCCCTAGCTATAATGATTTCATTTTCTCCTCAGACCAAATTAATTTTTTGGCCCCAATCAATTCTTAATAAAACCCACATTCATGGATAAATAACTTTAAAAAAATCTATGTAGGCTTATCACGGTCAAAAATCTAGTTATTTGAGTGCAGTTCATAGGCCCGCCACCGTCCGGCTGGATATTCTCATGTTGTCCAAAGTCCATTGGTAGGCAGCAGGCCCAGGGACTCATCATGTTAAATAAGATTTGCTTAAGTCGCTCTTACTGTGCTAGATTACCATTTTCAAAATCCCTGCATATTAATTAAGCACAGCAAATATTGGGAGTAGGAAAGTAAATATTTTAACTTATGCTCTTACTGTAAGAACGGCTTCAATTGGCCATTTATCGATAAAGATACCAGTGATTCAGAGGCTGTTCGTGTAATATTCTTTCTTTAAGAACAAGAGCATCTTCAATTGGCCATTTATCGATAAAGATACCAGTGATTCAGAGGCTGTTCGTATAATAAATACTCTTACTGTAAGAACGGCTTCAATTGGACATTTATCGATAAAGAGACCAGTGATTCAGAGGCTGTTCGTATAATATTCTTTCTTCAAGAACAAGAACATCTTCAATTGGACATTTACCGATAAAGAGGTGAGCGATTCAGGAAGCATCAATACTCACCCCCTTGGTTTGTGTGTGTTGCAGGCGAAGCATGTGAACCCCCAGGTCCCAGGCGAGCACTATGTCTGCCTGTGGGTCGGATGCAAGGTGTATGACCACATGTCGTGTTCGCGCTCCTGGCTCGAGAGACACGTTCTCTCTCACGGAGGCAAGGAGGTCCATAGCTGTATCATAAAAGGCTGTGGTCGCCGGTTCAGCTCTCAGGTAATACAACTCTTCGTGACGACTCTTGTAATACAGAGCGAGGTGGACAAGGTAAGACATCTTAAGTTGGTACATTATTTTGTATTGTAAATAAAAAAGAATCCTGTTAATATTTTAATCCAGGGTGAGGCGGATGTAAAATATCCATCATTGTTGGTCTGGATTAAGGGTGGAATTTACCATATGAGGAATAAACCATCCCCTTGGTCAAGTTGGTGTTTCGACCAAAATACTTAATATCACAATCAGTCGTAGATAGCTTTCCATCTTCCTTAGCTTTATGGCATTAAAAATAAGATAAATACAGCCGGATTCAGATAGGAAGAAACTTTTTTGACAGTTGCAAAATTTACTAAAAGATTTTCTTAAAATGTATTCATACGCCAAGTTGTGTGATCTGCAGCAATCACTTTTGATAGATATTATCAATGTGGACCGCAAACGAATATGTCCGTATTTTCTAAACGTTCCTTCCTAACAGATTCTTGCTGTAGGTGTCGTGTCTCTTGTGTGGTTTTCTGTTGTACTCGTTAGAAGATGGCGGAACTGAGTTGAGTGAAATGGTTTTATCATATTCATAAATCAATTAAGTTTTAAAATGGAAACAAAAATTCCACCCATTCCACTTTCTTCTTTGTCAATAGTTAAAAGTACAGGAAACCACATTTTGACGGGATTTTTTGGTCGGAACATGATAGCACATCTAATCTACCGGTTTATCCAAGGTTAAATAGGCAAGGGTTGTACATTATTTAGTTTTAGTTGTAAAGTAATGTTTCTGAATATTAGGTCTGCAGTCATTGATTTAGTAAATTTTTTTTTTTATCAGTAGTTTCTCTTGCGCATTGGGTCTGTCTTGGTCTGGAATCCTGAAGGGTTTTTGTATTTGAAGGGCTATTTTAAGGAATAATAAGTAATGTGTGACTCAGGTTAGTCATCGAGTCATATCTGAGGTTTTAAAATGAGTCGATAACGAACGGTCAGTGAACATGATGCTGGGAATCCCTCCGAAGACGTAGCTACAACCAATTCTATCAGAGCTACAGTCGAATTTTCATAGGAAGGATCTTATCTGACAGTTACTAAATCTTACTTTGATGTATCCATACAACAAGTCATGCTATCTGCAGGTGTCACTTTTGATAAATATTATCGATACCTATAAAATAACACGAATTTGACCGACATCTAGGGGTCCCAGGCTTTATTCTCGGCGGTACCGTAGGTATTTTTCACGAAAGGGGAGCTGTTATGGTACCATGATTTAGTTAGTTAGGCTTAATTTAGCTTTAATATTTCCACTGGCTCCACACCTTTATAATTACTATAATTCCATCATCTCATTGCGGGCACGACGTGGAGACAACCTCCAAGGTGCACCCCGGACAACGTTCTGTTCCTACAGAGCGGCTAAAATTCTATATACATGGGCGACTGAACTCAATACTGCATCTTTCACGGTCAAATATGCCACACGAAAAAAAAAATATTGCTGGCCACAAAAAATATATTTGTTTTTTTACTAAAAGATTCTTGTCACAACTTATTCGATGCGTGAGTTAGCTGTAAACTTGATTTTCATCTTCTCGGGTATCTTTAAACAGCTCATCAGTGACTTGTTTCGAACAAGCAGAACAGTCATGTCTCGGACTGTACATTTACATCTTTGTGAAAAATAATACAAAGTGTGTTGGAGACGTTACATGGGCTTTTAGTCCTCACTCTCTGCCCCCCCGGGGAAGATGAAGGTTTTAATCCTGAGGGATGGTTATGCTGAGGGTGGTTGTTCTTACATTGTATCCTTCAGCTGACCTCGGTTGTCTTGGAGTAAAGTGCTCTGCTCGGGAACCAATTTTTCTTGGGTTCAAATCAACCAGGATCAACAGATTTTCCTTGAGCTATAAACATCCATCGCACAATTTCCTCCAGAAGGGAAGTGAAGCCCTCGGTCCCTTGTTGATTGCGGACATGTAAAATAACCCTGGAAGGCATGTGAAAATACTTTTCCCGGCAAAATTGGTATGCCCTTCTGTTCTCGCTCATAGAAATTCTCGTGTGCTGATCCAATCACTTGGTTCGTAAAGCGCACATTAAATACCTCGAATATATCCCACCATCCCTTTACATAGATGCTGTTACAATTCATCTAATTCTTCTACCTTCCCTAATTCCTTCCTCATTAGTGTAAAATTTAGGGATAAGAAGATACACATTTTATTTAAAATGTGTTTTCTTAATTGATAACAAGTGTTCATTCCCTGGCCCATGTTACAAAGCTCAAAAGGAGGTGACATTTCTTGGCCCATGTTCACTAATCCTTTTCGACTCGCCTTGATTCCTCATAGTGGTGGATTTATAAACATACATAGAAGCATCATCTTGGCTTTGTGGTTTGCATGCTTTTCCTCTCTGTGCTGTCCTAATATAATGCTTTATCTTTTTTAATAAAAACAAAGTTTTGTTTTCGTCCATTCTTGCAAAGCTTTTTCTATCAGCTGTACCACTATCTATACTCTTTCTTCTTTTATCTTGTTTATTGTAATCTACCCCAAATTGTTTATTATTTTAATTTATGCTTTGTAACTTCCTTATTTTCCAATTAACCGCTAAATGCCAGGATAGATACACATCGAGTAAATTAGCGGAAAAGTCGCGAGTTACCAAATTTCTGCCATTTGCTGTGCATTGAAGATTCCCTGGATGCTGGGCAGAAGATTATTGATGTAAAATGTTCAGAAAGTAATGTGAGCTCTTTGAGTTTAACAAGGGGTGCGTTATTTAAGTGACATCAAGTACAGCACTGTAACATTTTCTAAGTGATGCGCACACTGCAGGAAAAAAAAAATATATATATATATATATATATATATATATATATGTACACACATGGTGAGTTGGCAAGTGTGCATAGAAAGTGGACAACTTTACATTTGTCTTCTGTCCAACGCATTCTCTCGAAGACTTGTCATTGCATTGCATTCGACTTAACAGACCAATCACCCCCAATGTCATATTTGTCAAGTTTACAAAACTTATATAATTTTTTTTTTTTTTCCCCCGCATCTGAGCTTGAAAAATTACTGATATGAAAGCAAATGGAGTGAGTCTATAATAACCATATGTGCAAAGTTTGGTTGAGAGCGCTAAGGCATTTAACTTCAAAAATGATCAAACCACCTCTTAGAAATGGCTCAAAGACGGAATTTACTCTTCATTTGTATGAAACCGGGGGCCGTTTTTATTGGTGGTCCCTTGTGTCGATGACACTTGTTAAAATTGTCTGAGATAAATGCACATAGTCCCAACTACATTTGTTATTATAGACTGTAAACTCTTTTGGTGATCAATTTCTTGTATTTTGATTGCTGTGTTCATGTCTTAAATTTAAAATAACTTTTCTTTATTTTTACTTCTGATTATAGATCTCAAGGTTTAAATGTGTCTGCTGCCGGTAGTACTTCTTTACAAAGACTGGAAATTTTAAGATTTCGCTACTAAACAGTTTTTGTTTCGAGTTTCAATCGTTCCTATATGTGACTCTCTTTAATGATATGTACACATTCTCGTTGTATGTCACAATCCAGAGGAATAATGATTCTGTTTGTTTCCAATTTTGAAAATAACTCTTAGTCGCGGTTTGTTAACTTAAAAAAAGTAGCTATAAATGTTAAGCATGTGCGAATCAAATAGTATAAATTTGAATCGAATCGAATCGGTATCACTACTTAATAATTCAAATCAAATATTTCAAATTGTATGCATTTCAAATTTTATCCGATTTTGTTATTTTATAGTGAAATGTTACCACATAAAAATTTAATACTAGGTTAAATTATATTATATGTAAATTTTTTATTTGATTACAATTAAAAATATAAGTTCACTAAACTGTGTCCAAATAATGTCTTAAGTTTTAAATATTATGAGATTCCGAAGTTTCTATGGTTAATTCAAATACTGGATCTATACTTACTTACTTACTTACTATATGATATTAGTAACTCAAGCTCAGTGAAGCACTCACAAAAGTACACCACTTAGTCCCATCTTGAGCTAATCCTATCCAATCCGACCAGCCTCGGTGGCGTAGTTTTAGCTAACGCGCTAGTCGTGTTGAGCTAGACTGCCGAGGACGTGGAGATCGAGGTTCAAAGCTCGGTCGGTTGAACAGTTTTCCTAAATGGTTTTTCACTCTCCTTCCACACAAATACGGGTTCACTTCCTCTATATTCAACCTTCCCAATTCCTAACCCATCAGTGTAGTTAGTACGTAAGCATATAACCCGAGCGGGTAGTAAGACTTGCTAAATAAAAAAAAATCCAGTCCACCTTATTTCTGCTAACCCCTTTATTATACTTAAATCATGTATATGGCTAATAGAAAGATTTGAATTTAGAATTAAATTCCATTAGATACTAATCTGGATTTGAAATTTTGAATTTCATTCAAATCTTCCGGATATAAAGATTCCGTCTATATTGAAAATAATGTACAGTAAAGATTGATAAAAATATATGTTTCCATAATTCTTTCCCGTAACTTCCAACATAACACAATTTACCTCAAAAAGCGAAAAGAGGTTTTCCTTAAAGCGTGATAAACATTCGGAATTTTAAAATTGAATACTAAACCTAACAAGAGTCAGATTAGGTATAGAAATTTAAAAATGGACGGACACAATTTTTTTAAACTTATTGGTTTCTCTATTGGATACAAACGGAATTAGGTTTTTTTCTGGATTTACAACAAACAAAAGAGTCTGTGTTTATAATGATTTAACTACATATCATCAGGTCTTAAGTATAACTACACCGTCAAGAGTATCAAACAAATCAATAAACAGAAAAAGAATGTTTTGTGGAAACAGACCTTGTCGCATAATTAGGCGATAACTGTAAACATTTTGATTGAGAATTGATATAGAATATTTTTAGATACTCTTTTATTCTGGGAAGAAATTATAACTTTTTTTTTATTTATTTTAGTTCTTCCCAATTTTTCCTTAATATAGTACAAAATTAGTTTTGTTTTGGTAAACTTGTATCAAAAAAACAGTGACTTGTGACAAAAAGACTTAAACGTTTATGAAAGTGAAACCCTCTTTGGGGTTGTTNGGGGGGGAGGAGTTTCTTTTTAGTGAAGCTACTATACCATCGTGTCTAGACTAAAGCAGAACTTAAAAAGAGGAGTTTTCTGGCAAGATGGCTAAGTGTTGACGCTGATCTACTTCTATCTTCGGGGAAGCTCACCGCCGATCACTTGTCATTCTTCACATTGGAGGAGAAACAGTCGACGACGAATGCTTACGAGCACTAAAATACACCAAACATGGTTTTTAGTTATCGAGCTGCATTTTAAACATACCCCCTTTATTTTTAACAAACTGACCCGAGTCAATGTAAATTTCCTACACACACAAATTAACTTTTCTCTTTAGAAGTATTTAAAAAACTTTGGTCGTAGAAATAGGGCATTTTGTGGTACTTTTTTCTATGTATTTTAGTGCTCATATAAATGGTAGTGTTGAAGGACTATTTTGTGAATTGCCACAAGCTATGTAAGTATATTAATAGATGGTATAAATGGGAACTGCGCGCTATTTAATAGTGTGTTTTTTATATCTACATATAAACATTTTCAAATATGATTATCATATTTGTATTGTTTCTATTAAAATATATAACTCCAGAAGCTGTAACTTTTCATTACCAATCAGGCCATCACTGAAAAGGTGTCATATTGTGTTTTGCTACTGTGGCCTTTTACATAGAGATCGATAGTATTTAACTGCCCTAACACGGTGTGCTTTGTACTATGTGATGATCCAATTTAGCCATAACGTTCAATTGGGAAGTTTCCGATAGTTAATCGACATACTGACAGGGGTAAGCACATGGATATTTCAGTTGGCAAAACTTTCGACACACGAAGCGGAAGAAGTACCGGTATTTTAACCCCTGCCTATATGTAATTTACTTAACTAACGAGTTGGATAAATTGATGAACATTGTAGTAACGTTAGTAAACATACTTTTTAATAAGTTAGTGATTTATATCTCTTTTTTTTTTAATTGTTAGGTTATTTTTTTATTTGTATTTTTTTTTTATTGTAAAAGACAGTTTGTAAATATTTGGTCTAAATACAACTCGAACCCAGATCTCTGGTCTTTACTTGGATTCAACTTTTGAATATATTAAACCATTTTTATTCTTTGGAATAAACTTTATTTCTGTGATACGGGAAGAACCATGCATTCATAAAGACTTTAAAACAATTTATATAACTACTCGCCGTGCAGAACCGGTTAAAAACATTATTAGTAACAGAACTATGCATTTTGTCAGTTGTTGGTTTTGTGTGCTGAGTAGTTACTTTTCTCGCACACCAGGTGACTCTGCAGAGGCATGTCAACAACCATCTGAACCAATCGGAGGGGAGTAACGCAGGGAACGCCGCCAAGCGGGGCGTGGACAACACCAACAACAAGCCAATCCGGCGCAACGGCAAGAAGTTCCGACTGCGCCGACAGCCGTATTCAGGTAGGGTAGCTGTTACTGGGGATGTTCAGGGAGGATAGGGGGATGGCAGGAAGAAGGGGGCTTGGGTGAGGCTCCTTCACAACAAGGGCTGACAATCGCGCTAGACAAACAAAAATTAATCATCTTTTTTTTTAAATTTAGCTTTCATCTACATAATTTGACTTTGTGTACCGAGCAAGTTTTCACGTAATTATATAATAAGCTAAAAAACCAAATCGTTCACATGCACTTTGCTTCTAGAAGTTTTAATTTAAAATTACATTTAAAAAAAAATTATTCTTAATAAATCAACATCACAGAGATGTATGATAAAATATATATTTGAATTTATAGATTAATTAGGTAAAACCAAAATAAACAAAACAATAGTTCTACTGGTTGCTCTCTATGAATGTGTAACGAAAGTTGTCTCTTACTTTACATGACGAAAATAAATGTAGTGTGTTTTAAAACAAAGTAGAGGAAGACGTATTTGTTCCAAAGAATATTGGGAAACGCAAAGACAGTTTGAAAATATCACACTAGTGTAGTAGTAATGAAAGAATCCTTAAGGGCACATCACACTGTCAATTAATCGGAATATTAGATAGTACGATATTATTCAAGGAGCAAAGAAGTCTAGATTCAAGAATTTTTCATTTGACAACAGCAACATTAGGAGAAGTTTAGCTATTTATCCATTTTATCCATTTTATCCATTTTAATAGTCATTTATTAATTTCGTTATACTTTTTTTTTAATGGTAAAACTGGTTTCTGGTTAGTGGTAAAACTGGTAAAAAATTGTTTCACTGGTCTCAATTCTACAAGTTTTTCATTGTAAAGAACATAAAACCGCATTACGATGCAGCATTTGGTTTGAGCTGTACTTTATAAAACATTTTTAAATAATTTTAATTTTCAAAAGGAAAAACGAATACAGAATAAAAAGAGGATAGATACTGTATTGTGAATTTAAAAGCAACTTTAATTACAATTGTTAATTGGTCATAGGTTTTAATGGCTTATTTTAAATTGCTTTCAAATAGGTAGGCATATAATAAACAACAACACTATGGTCCTTTAGTAGCTACACCATAGCATCCGTAAAGGTGAGCCTACTACTATTCAGGCTAAATGCAGCCTACAAATGTTTGTGTATCATGGCACCAATACAAAGACGCAGTGTCTGCTTCTGGAAATTGCACATAGATGGAATTTCTTTTTTAATGATCTTACTTGACACCGAAAACTTGTCAAACCAGTTCATTAAGCGAAGTTTAAATCACTTTTGTATTGTTTCTTTGGCATCCTTGTTGTGAAGGGGTAGTATCGTAGTTGTGTTCATTGGTCATAGTTTCAAATTGAAGACTTACTATCCCGATGTATTTTATTAGTATCTAAGCCGGTGTTTCCCCAAACACCTTTCGGGGCTCATGGCCTAGCAAACATACCTTTCTTCTCAATTCTTCATAAAAACAAGGGCACACAGACCTGCTATCTTATTAAGTACAAAAGTTCATTCAGAATTTTATAAAGGCCCTGGAGGTAAGCTAAACAAAGCTGTGACAGGGGTGGGCTGAGCTTTCGGGAGATACCCCACTTGGCCGGTTTGATTTGGGCTGTCGTACCTACTTTAAAATTTAAAAAAATATACATCCATTCAATTCTAAATGATTGTTTTTAATAAATATTAATCAAAAGTTCCAGTCGGTATGCATGAGAGCGCCAAGAACATATAATTTGTGAAGATATACCGAAATTTATTAAGCTAAACGTTTCTTCACTTGTTTGACAAAAACTGAATGTTAACCAGCTTAGTAATCTACACAAGTAGCAGGATAAGAAACATTTTACAAGCTTAAATATATCAAAAGATGGACTCCATGCGATTGTCTAACAGAGTAGGGGCATGTTTGATCATGCCTTTGTAGAAAGTAAGCTGATATTCTAAGTGGACCGAATAGCGACGTAATCATATATAATGTAGTTGAACTGGCTTTGGGATTAAATCTACTAGTAATAATAATACTTCAACTTACACTGGAACATAGATAACTTCATCGGTATTTATAATGTATGCTAAGGAAAGGGGAGGCCGTGGGAATGAAGTTTGCGAGGAGCACGTTAGCTGTCACGGGGAGAAATAGCGGGGGGTACAGGGTGTATATGAGATAGTAGAAGCAAGGGTGAGAGGATATGGTCATGTAATAAGGATGGAAAAAGAAAAGGATGCCTAAGAAAATGGTGGAAATGAAGTCTGTTGGAAAAAAATACCAGCAAGGAGGTCAAGAAAGAGACGGGGGAGACAGATAACAGAAAGTGTGAGAGTCTTGAGAATAACGGAAGTGATTAAAGAAGCAAAGGTAGGGGGAGATGGAGGCATTTTACTAAACTAACTCGGCCATGGGATGGAAACAGTGGATGATGATGATGATGATGATGATAAGGACCACAATATTTGTAGTTTAGAGCCGCTTGGAATCTGCCAGTCCACCCCTGCAGATAGAAAGACACGCTTACTTAAGTCCAAGACATCTCGTCAGAATCTACTTTAATTAGTTTATCAGTCTTACTATTAGCAAAACCTTATTTTATGATTAATAAATAATCATTGGAATGTACCCCTCCTGAAATCCTTAACATATGTCACGAAGGTACGGCTTACCGTTGTTTGGGGAACACTGTTTTAATCTTATTGCGCATCATATTCAACTATTAGTGGTGTGTGAATATTAATCCACATATTTATCAAACAGATAGTTATTTTCTTAAAATTCACAATTTTAATTTTGAATGTAAATATTCTGGGAGTTGATATTTGACCATTTGTTTTTAATATTCACACACCCCTAATAATCATTAATGATAGCTGTAATATAATTATATATACCATTAAGGCTAAATATAAACCATTTGTAGTATGTCTGGAATTTTTTGTTATAAAAGTAGTTAAATGCTGCACCAGGTGTTGGTTAGTTTCTTCTGTTTCTTTACCTTCCCAAGTACATTCCATTCTCAAAAAAAAACTGCTAATTTACACCAGCAAAATCCAATATTACTGTAATTTAACACATTCTTTAAGGTACTATAAGTTGCTCTGCTGGCTTATGTTTGAAGTTGTTAGCCTGAATTCTCATTATTTCGCCTCAAAGTTGTTCAAATTTGAAAAAAATAAGTTTATAATTACTTTATTTTGAAGTTGTTTAAATTTCAAGAAGCTAGAACTATTATTTCTCTCTTTTGAAGATTTTGTTAATATTTGAGGAAGATAGGATTAAAAAACTACTTTCTTTTGAAGATGTTCAAATTTGAGGAAGATAGGATTAAAAAACTACTTTCTTTTGTAGATGATGTTCATATTTGAGGAAGATATGAATCAAAAACTACTCTCTTTTGTAGATGTTGTTCAAATTTGAGGAATATAGGATTAAAATTACTCTCTTTTGAAGATGTTGTTCAAATTTGAGGAAGATATTAATCAAACACTACTATATTTGAGGTCCTTGTTCAAATTTGAGCCAAACTACTCATTTTTAAAGCTTTGTTCAATGTACACGTATCTACCTCCCCCTCTACCCCCAAATCTAAAGGAATTTTTATCTAGGATCCAGTTGTATATTGAGAATAGTTTAGCAAAATTGTTGGAATGGTTTTACTTCAAAATTTACAAAGCTAAACTTGATTTTGATTGACGTTGAACGATAAACGTCTTTATTGAATTCTTTAAACTTGTAATAGTGACATTATTAATACATACATGTAATTGTGTCACCTTTTTTTTAGTACCTCCCATAGCTCCCATATTAAGTTGAAGGAAGCTCCCCAGCAGATAAATGGTTCGGACGGACGTAATGGCTTAGTTCAAACCGGACTTTTCTTATCGTTTTGATGAAACTTTTATCTACGAAACATTTAGCCGATTTGTTTTTCTTGTTTTTCTCTCACCCCGGGTGTGTGCATGTCGTCGATTCTTAACAACTTGAACCCAAATTATTGAAGTGAGAATTCATTCCCTGACTCTGTATCTTTTTGTTTGGTGCAACAACACTTGCTTGTTTTTTTTTATAAAAGTGGTAACTTAATTCATTGCCGAAACTTTATCAGATCACCACCGTTGGTGGCACACGACTCCTATGCCGAAACTTTATCCGATCACCGTTGGTTGGCACACGACTCCTAGATCGTCTTGTGATAATCAAACCGATCCTCCTCCTTAACTCAACGTTGTCGGGCGGACAGATCATTGCTTTTACCCTTGACCATTGGGGTTGTACATACCCTGACACTTCAGGCACTTTGAGACAGTTCTGAATGGGTCAAAGACTGTACCGGATGGCACAGAAAGTTTTGGAGGGGGCAGCACTTGAATGAAGACTTTCGTGTGTTTGTTTATTTCACTTTATTATTTATTTTTTTGAGGATCCACCCAGGAAGTATGTATAGTGAGGAAGAACTGTGCTTGAACAATTGCTACACTCAAATAATAAACACATTATTAAAGAGGGTCTCTCCATAAATATCAGAAAATTTGAACTTTTGGGACTGACAAAAACAAATTGAAAATATTAACATATTGCTGTTAAAAAAAATTGGACACTTAAATGGGGACCCTAAACAGTTGTTTTTTTTAAAAACATTTTTCCAGCACCGTTACGATGAATTGTTAGCATTTGTTGATGTTGATTCTCTCCCCTAAGCTGTGGATTCTAGGATTATATACTTGATCTCTTTCAGCTTTTATTTAGTGTAGCTCATTAAAATTAAGCAATAGAGTATTTTATTTGTACCATCAACGATAATTTAACTCGTGAAAAATTACATCCGGACACGGGCTTTATTCCCGTTTGCCGTGTTTCGATTATATTTAATTTAATACATGCCCAAATACGGCTGTATCCGTAACTATTGTTAGTTTCCTCATTTAGGAAAGTGTGTTGTGCATTTGACACTTTCTCCCGAAGAGTCCTTATAGGATTAACCTTAAGGTCTGAGGGATTGGACTGAAATGGCCTTGACCTGAGTTTTAAAGAGACCCTTTCTTTACCTTTTGTCCAATTTTTTTTTTTATCATAACTGAGAAATACACAAAATGTGTTTGCCCTCCGATTCGTTTCCATATATCTTTCTTTTTACCTTATTTCATATTGTGGTAGATTATTGTAAAAGTGTGACAATATATATCTGTTATAGAGTTTATAAATGCTTGGGTTTTATCAATAAATTTCACATTAGTAAGTGTATGTATGCATCAAGTAATTGTTTGATTATATAACATCACAGTGGTGCACTTTAAAAATAATGGTCTGCACGGATTGGTATGTGGGGGGAAATCCTACGTTTTATTATGCATAAATTATAAAAGTTCCATTGGTGGTAGAGTTTGTGNTGTCTTTTTTTGCAAACATCATCCATTCTCTGATCCGTTTACATGGGTATTGATGAGATCTCCCTATCACACCTCCTAAAATTATCGTCAAACTATCATATCTCGGTAAATTTCCTGACAAGTTTACTATTCTTTATTTTATAAATTTCCAGTGTTTCCAATTTTTTAATATTCTTTTTCCATTTTCTTAGTTAGCTCTTCTGTATTCGATACTATCTCCGTGAATGTTATTTTCACCATTCTTCCTTTGCACCAAAGGTCCAGGTTTCACATCCATAAAGGGCACACCTCTGACAAGACGTGTATTAATCACAACTTGTGAATGTGAGGAATGCCAGGCCTCCACCGTGGTTCGGATTCCACGTTAAACTGTAGGTCCTCCATTTCATCTCACAATCACCCTACCATTACACAATTCTAATCTTAAAATATGTGAATTATGATAGGCACCAAAGAAATACGTAGGCTAAAATCTTAGACAAGGCATATGATTTAAAAATATCCAAAAAAAAGTAATCCATTTGAATTGTTGCACTCCAATATTCCATAGCTCTACTTTTATTGATTATCAAATATTAAATCACATTTTTTTAAATGTTCAGCCAGTGTTCAAATCGAGACATTGAACAGTTCACATTGAACAGTTCAGAGTGAACCATTGTTTTAAAAGTGTTCCACTGCGCAAACTACTCTTTAATTTGAGGCTTCTCCTATACATGTGGCTTCGTTTCTAAGATTGTGGTTTGGATGTATTTTCCTTACAGCTCGCAAGTACGATTACTTTGACGCGGGGATGATGGAAGGTTTACAGCATCGTCTTATCAAGATGACCCAGCAAAGGACCCTCGGGGACTTGGCCACTGCCCCAGGACACACCATGAGACTCTGCAGCAAGGTAAGTATCAGCGGTAAAAAAAAAATCCTTGCCGGTTTGCGGTTGCTATAGTCAAGTTCACTTGACTTCCCGAGGGGAGAGAATGTAATATATGACCTGTGCCACCCTTAGAGGTGTGCGGATGGTGCTGTTGTTGAGGGGTTCTTTGGGGGACAGGGGG
>CABEEJ010005866.1:0-41769 GCA_901482245.1 Timema douglasi | reverse complement strand
GGGGGGGTATTCCTAAATGGTTTTCCACTCTCCCTCCACGCAAATTCGGGTTCACTTCCTCTAATTCAACCTTCCCAATTCCTAATCCATTAGAGTAATTCGTACTTAAAGCGTATAACCCGAACGGGTAGTAAGACACGGCGCTAAATATTATTAGTATTTAATTATTCAGTCAATGTTTAAATAACTTTGAAACTGAGTATAAATATTTTACCGAAACCCAGGGATATATTTACAAATTAATCGTGTGCGTCAAAGAAAGGAGATGAAGTGGAGGGAAAACATAATCCCTTGCGCCTAGTTCTGTATTTTCCCCACCGTGTTTAACTATTTGTTGCGAGGTAAGAGGGGATATTGTTGTTTTCGATGACTCAGCACTAACCACGCCTCACTGATTAAGACAGGTACAAATATGCGTTGTACTATTTTGCTACCGATGACTCTATTTCAAAAAATTTATTTATGATACAATAAAATTAATTACATTTTCCCGCTCCTAACCCAAAAATGGCAGATGATCATCCCGCCAGGGCACCAACAAATTGTTTTAATTGTTTATGTATTCTGTGTTTTACTTGTATCCGAGAATCCCTTGAGGCTGGTGTCTACTATGTATATTATTCCATGTTATTCCTGTACTATATATATATATTGATGTTTACAAAAATAAAATACCTTTCAAACAAACATAGAATTAATTAAATGGTGGTAGATAAATTAGGGGTATGATGATACAGAGGGGAAACTGCCCCCCCCCCCTGATATATACGACCCCATGACTAGAACCATAGCTAGAACCATGACTAGAACCATAGCTAGAACCATGACTAGAACCATAACTAGAACCATGACTAGAACCATAACTAGAACCATAACTAGAACCATAACTAGAACCATGACTAGAACCATGACTAGAACCATGACTAGAATCATGACTAGAACCATGACTAGAACCATGACTAGAACCATGACTAGAACCATGACTAGAATCATGACTAGAACCATGACTATAACCATGACTAGAATCATGACTAGAACCATGACTATAACCATGAGTGAACTATAGATTTGTTTAATATTTTATTTACATATTGTGGGATATAAAATAGAGATTAGGATGAAAAAAAATTTAAACTAATTTTAAACTTAATTTTTAAATGTACTTATAGTTTTTCACAGACAAATTATTAAATAATTTTACTTAATAATAATTTGTTTGATATTTTTACCAAATAAACCTTTGAATATGATAGCAAGTCGGGAAAAGTGTAATCTACTAGGGTCAAGAGCTCATATCCCAGATATGGTGATATTAGTTGAATATATGTATAGTAAATAGTACAAGAAGTTGTAATCACAAGGTCTAGGGTGGGAGACGCACGACATATGATTATACTTCTCCCGCAAGACCTCAAATAACTATATTTAAATATTAGAACGTACTCTGTAGGTTACAATGCCATTATATAATTCTTATTGATGTGTCGATTGAATGGGATAATTATTTAAAACCGACTTAAAAAGTTAATTTAAAAAAAGTATAACATCATATACATTGAAACCAATATAATCAATATACATAAATAATAACTTGGATAAATTAAACAGCCCAGCCCATCCACCAACCTAAGTTAGATTCTGGCAACGTCACTGAGAACAAGCAAAATATGTTTGATACTATAGTTTAAAAATACTCACACATACATATATATATATATATATATATATATATACTTACCAAAGTATTTAGAATTACATCTTGTAGGTACTGTAAAATTACTTTTTTTAAATCAACGCTTCTTACTACCTGTTCAGGCTATACGTATTTATGATAATTACTCTAATGGCGTAGTGATGAGGAAGGCAATAGTTTAGAGGTAATATACCCGCATTCTCGTGGAAGAAGAGTGGGGAACCATTTAAGGTAATCATCCCTATTAGACTTGATCGGGATTCTAACCCCGTCTTCAGCAGGACAGTCTAACATGAGAGTGACGCCTTAGACCGTTGCTTTAAAAGGCAAAACATGCAAATTTAATGATATTATGATAAACTTACCCTGTCTAAGACTCCTTTGAATTCGTATCAACTTTAACCTTAATACAAAATCTTTTCTTTGTTATAGCATTTGAAGGATTATAGCCTTGTTTATTAAGTTTTAATTAAAAGCAACCATTAATGCACGAGTATATTTACTAATTATATGTGTTTTATTTGGATGTCTATTCTTTAATATCGTTAAAATCTAATTTTGATCGATGTAAAAATTTGATTTCAAAATAATACTCTTTATAAATAGCATAGAGAATATTATTAAATAGGTGACCTGGTGGTCTAGGGGTAAGCTGTCAGACTTCTGTGCTGGCGGCCGGGGTTCAATCCTCGGTCCCGACATAGATTTATCTGATTACCAAACCCTTCCTTCACCTCTGTTCACAATCACCCTACCATTACACATTAGCGTAAGTGCGTATAACCCGAACGGGTAGTAAGACGCGGCGCTAATAATAATAATAAAATTACATAGCTATAAAAGTAGGACGAGGTATATCTGCCACCTTAAGATTTTAAAAAATGTGATCTTGTACATAGAATGCGCAATCATCATTTATGCTTTAATGGAAATATTTACATTAATTTTTATAATTTTTTTATTTAGTTTTGTAGACTCTTAAACTTTAGATTGTACAATAGGTTGTACTAAAGTTATGACATATATATCAATCCAAAATAATATATGGAAATAACTATAAATTTAGATTGCTAAGGAGTAAATTTTTATTTAAATTTCTTGAAAAAATAAACACTTGGTTTGCGGGGTATTTATCACTGTCGATTATTTTTATTTTCTATTCCCTGTTTTTACACTAAAGCATTGATGTAGTATTTATTTACTTTCAAACGCGTCGACCAAGAGAATTTATGGAACTTCTTTAGAAAATTTTTGAACATTTAATATCCAAAATGTTTTTTTTTAGTTAAAATGCTGTTAACCATTTATTAGCTAGTTTCAGCCCTATAGTCGAAGAACGTGTGTGAAGGGGAAATGTAAACCATTGCTATCAAACATATTTTGTAAAATATAAATGTAGATATTACTTAATCATAGAAGATGTAAAGTATAATTGAGGCAAACTTATTTAATCGTATATATAATAAATTAGATTTGAAGGTGAGAAACGGGTGTAGGGGAGAGATGGTAGGTCTATATTTACTGATAATGGGGTGGCATCATCCTTGGCTGTCCCCCCATTAAAATACCTAAATTTATATAAATTTTAAACACTCAGGTATTTACTATACACAACAAAATTAAATACATTCTAAGATAATACACACAGTCATGTTTTATATTTTAAAGATACGGTCTAATTTTTATCTGAAAACTAGAATAAGCTACTAATTCTACTTAAGGATGTGTGATCTACAGTTGTGACCTTAAATATATATTATAAATTCTAATGACGTCACAATTGTAATAAAGTAACATTTAATAACAGTTTGGTGCCAATTTCCTTTTTATATTTTCTAAAATGCCCTTCTTATGAAAATTGATCACTAGCTGAAAGTTTCCTTCGTTGTTTGGGTAAGTCAAGCGGTGTTGTTAAATTTATTTTAATTTAAGGTTGTAATTATTCTTCAGCGATAAATATCTATAGAAAATAAATCATTAGTATGGTAACTAACGCATGGGATATGTACATATACAAAATTATAAAATACCATGAGTGAAATATTTTTAGTCTTTTATGCACACCCGCCTCGGTGGCGTAGTTGGCTAACGCGCTAGTCGTATTGAGCTCGACTGCTGAGGACGGGGAGATTGAGGTTCGAATCCCGGTTGGGTGAACTGGGGGTGGTTTTTCCTAAATTGTTTTCCACTCTCCCTCCACGCAAATGCGGGTTCACTTCCTCTAATTCAACCTTCCCAATTCCTAATCCATTAANAAACATTCAAGATATTTCCATCTGCTGTTTGTAAAGTTGCTCATTAGCCCGCCAAGGGCTTTCTCTTCTTACTAAAATCATTTACTCCGTCCTTTAAAAGTAGCGGGTTCGCTCAGGCATGGAGCCCTCAACAAATAAGGTGTCGGCCGACCACGGTGACTCGATCGTATGAAAAAACTCAATTGAGAGATAGGAACTGAATTAACAGGTACGTTGCCGGGTTTTGAACCTTTAATGGTCAGTCCCGCGCCCTGACTATTTTTTTTTCAAAGCGTACATTTCTGAGGCGCGCGAAACTTTATTCCAGGTGTGAATTTATAATGTAATAACTCTTAACATTCAAAAGCTTATGTATATGTCAATCCGAGTTTTTTTCTCTCATAAATTTGTTGTATTCAACAGATAGCACTGACAAGACATCTTGTGAATGTGAGGAATGCCAGGCCTCCACCGTGGTTCGGATTCCACGTTAAACTGTAGGTCCTTCATTTCATCTCACAATCACCCTACCATTACACAATAGCGTAAGTGCGTATAACCCGGACGGGTAGTAAGACGCGGTGCTAATAATAATAATAATAATAATAATAATAATAATACCCAACTTTATAAATGTATAGTTTTGTAGCTACAAAAATGGATGGTCATGCAAACAAAAGAATCAGGCTTTCAATAAATATAAATGCTAAAAAAATCGCCTATCTGCCAGTCTCTCTAAGTCTATGTTTTGAGTTTCAGATTTAGATATCCAGCCCTCTCTTTATACATAGAAAGATAGAGATCTTGAGGTCTTAGATTGAGCGTGCATCGTTATTAATACATTCCACACCGATGAATATATAAAGCAGAAACTCAAGATATAAACTTAGCGAGACTGACGGATATTCTCCATTGCTATGTTTAACATTTATATTTATTGATAGCTTGATTACTTTGTCTACATGATCATCCCTTTTTTTTAGATAAAAAAATATAAATTTATAAAGACAAAAAAAAAAAATTCACTCGCGGTATTTTTAATTTAATTTTACATATGTACAGATCATATGTTCTAGTTATTATATTAATTGTTTGTTTTCTATCCATCTTATATATATACTTTTTAAATTCTCTTTGTTTTTTTAGTTAATATGTTTTAGTTTTACTATTAAGGTAAGTTTGGGACAAATTAAAAATATATTGAAAACTGAAGATTAATAATTAATTTAACATTAGTTACGTAGTTTCAGGTGTCAGAATCTCTATAAGTGTAAATTATTTTTTAAAATGTCCAAAGTGCTGTTAATTTGGCTTTCCTAAGTATGTATGTGAATTTTCATATTTGCAGATTACTAAGTTTGGAGTTGTGGCGTTAGAAGCAGACATACTCATAGAAAAGGTGATAAACAAACCTAATGTTTGATTTATATAATGATTAATTAATTAAGAGCTTAGGAAATCTTCTGTATTCTGGTGACTGAGCTTGAGAGTATAATGTAATCATCTAGATCACTATATGTATGTTTGTTGATTTTATAAAAAGATGTATACCGCAGTATTCACCTGGTAGGAGAATCTAATTTTCCAATTATTATTATTAGCACCGCGTCTTACTACCCATTCGGGTTATACGCACTCACGCTAATGTGTAATGATAGGGTGATTGTGAGATGAAATGGAGGACCTACAGTTTAACGTGGGATCCGAACCACGGTGGAGGCCTGGCATCCCCCACATTTATAAGATGTCTTGTCAGAGGTGAAGTAAGGGTTTGGAAATCAGATAAATCTGTGCCGGGACCGAGGATTGAACCCCGGCCGCCAACATAGAAGTCTGACACCTTACCCCTAGACCGCCAGGTCACCCAACTTTCCAATTAAAATCTATTTGTGTAAAATGACTTCCATTTCTGTTATTCAGGGTTATAACCAAGTCATATCCCTAGCATACTGACAATCTCACCAACACTAAAGGTACATTAAGTTATTTGAATAATTAATCTAAGTTAATAATAAGAGAGAATTACATTTAAAATATATTTAATAAGAACAAAACTTAACTGCCCTTGTGGCACGTGAGAAAGAGTGGGTGTAATTCTAATTAAGATTTACCAATTATGGTTTTATTCTATTTCAAACCACAGAGGTGTTTTTTTCCTAAAGTGTTTATAAACTCTTCCTACCCTCAAGTGTTGGTACATATCTTATAGATTATACCCTTCTCGTCCCTATTATAGTCATATAAATGTTCGGATAGTATGTATTGGTATCAAGACGTGAAACATTATCTAATATCAGGGGTTTGACCACCAAAACTCCAATAATAAACTATTTCAGGCACAAACTATAAACATCAAAGTTCTTCAGGACTAGCAGTTGTCCGTCCAAGCTAGAGACGAGCCAAATGTATAATAAAATAGTAAACATACCTTCTTCCACGTTATTTGTGATATGCGGGAACAGTCCACTATACAGGGTGTCCAAGAAACTTCTAAAAGCTCTGAAGAGTTTACTGCCCCTCACGCACGACGTTACATCCGACATAGCTTCTCGGGACGAATTGTTATCTAACTCTCTTTTGGAGATTCTGCCTGCAGCCGACCAATCCACTTGACTACTCACGTGTCGAACATTATTAAGATCTTCATTATTTACTTGCCATGAAGGACCATCTGAGACTTTACCGTATGAATATAGAGTTTTGTTGATAAGAGGTTCATCGTTCGTTTCCCTGGGGACCGTTTCTCTGCCAAATGGATTTGTAGGCATTTTCTTTGAGACCCTTCCTTCAAATATTGGCAAATGATTCCAAACGTTGCCACCAAATATTGTTTCTGCTCCAAACTTTCTATCGTTATTTAAATCGACCCCTTCTGAAGAGGTAAATCGCTCAATTTGAGCTATCGGAGCGTATGGCAGCATTACGTTAAGACGTTTATCCCTTCTCTGCCGAATAGGTACTGTACCATCGAGATTGCGTTGAGTGACAATATTTAAGTTGTCTTGATCCACTGACTCTAGTTTTTCAATATATTTCGGATTATTATCGTAATCATTTGAGTCTGTTTTACTTTTGTAAAAGTCCTCTTTATTTCCACTGATGTAAGATGAATTATTCTCCAAATTCGTCTGAAGAACACCATGGCATTTGACAGAAGAGACGATGACTGACGCTGTCATCAACCAAACCTGTAATGCCATCTTCATCCGCAGTTCGCGACACCTTATGGACAAACACTGGAGGGTAATAATGACGGCGGAGGATTTATATAAAGTAGAGGGGCAAAGGTTGCGTGAGATAATGAATGCATCAGAAAGCAATCAAGCTCGGGATATTTCGTCTGTTGGTAAGACAGTCACGTGTGTGTGTGTGTCTTCTCGTCAGATAGTTTCCTCTCCTCCACACCATTGGTGTTCCTCAGCTCTTCTCCACTTCAATTAATATGACGTGCAGGTATGGAGAGCAATATTATAACTTTTACTACGAGAGTGTTTTATGGAAGTAAAAAAAAAAGTTTAATTTTTAACTAACAGCTTAGTAATATTAACTACATAAGTCTCTAAAACATCACTTATAGTGGTAGTTCATTAATGTGGTGCATTAAAATTATTATTTGTTTCTTCTACTAAAAAAAAGTATTTATATATGTAATTATGTGTTATAATTCAAAGAATGGTTCAGAACATTATGGACATTCCGTTAAATTATGGTTTTACTTTTTAATTGAATGATTCTAGTCTGTGAAGATATGTTGTTATTGTTTGTAGCTTGATTGATTGGACGATGTGAGTGTGTGTGAGTGTGTCCCCCGCCTGTCCCCTGTCAGAGCCCATCCATCTCTCCTTCAACGTGTTGAAAACTCGGGTCAGAGAGGAGCCGCGGATACCAACAGTTACAAAAAAATAATTACGTAGCTGACACTCAACGAAGACAATTTGTTTTAGGGGTCATTTTAAATTGGTGACTCCTGGCACAAGCATCAGGATCGAGACGAAGATTGGTCACGGAATGTTGGGAGGGTTCACATGGATAGCGTAGGGGTTAAAACAAACCAATTAAAGCATTTAAATAACACGAAGTTCAGATTAATGCTAAATAGTTTTTTGTCAAAACATTACTGCGAGTTGATAGTTAAGTGACGGGGTATGAATTCAAATCACGATCTCTCGTGAAACCAAAATTAGGATATATGTATTAATTTACTATTTGCTTTGTGCTATGGTTTAGTAAGTTGTACTTTATTATTATTATTATTATTAGCACCGCGTCTTACTACCCGTTAGGGTTATACGCACTTACGCTAATGTGTAATGGTAGGGTGATTGTGAGATGAAATGGAGGACCTACAGTTTAACGTGGAATCCGAACCACGGTGGAGGCCTGGCATTTTGTACTTAATTAATTCGTAGATTAACATAACAAAGCTATATCAAATTATTACCGGTGGGCACGCAGGATATGATGTATTCTATTCTGGGTTTGTTTGCTACTGATATGGAGGTAAAGATGTATTTTCTGAGCTTGTTTTTTTTTATTAAATTGTGATTCATTCTTCCTACATACAAGTACACACTCTTTCTATAAATACAACCATTCCGATACAAAACCTATTAAAGCAAATATGTGTATATCCCGGACGAGCTATAGATACAAACGTGGAATCTATAATCTATCTCAAATTTAATAATTCAATATATTAAAGCTACTTTACAGCTCAAGTTAAAATTATTCTAAATAACTATTGTAGTACTTTACAAACATAACTAATCAATAAAAATACTTGGCGCGTAGCACCTTAAAATAAATACTAATATTGTGATGTTACTAAAATGTTTGTAGGTTTATTAATTTTTTTTTAATTTGTAGAGTTTTGATAATATTATTTTGTATGGCAGTTATATTTCATTACAATTAGGGTGACCTGGCGGTCTAGGGGTAAGGTGTCAGACTTCTGTGCTGGGGGTCCAGGGTTCAATCCTCAGTCCCGGCACAGATTTATCTGATTACCAAACCCTTCCTTCACCTCTGACAAGACATCTTGTGAATGTGGGGAATGCCAGGCCTCCACCGTGGTTCGGATTCCACGTTAAACTGTAGGTCCTCCATTTCATCTCACAATCACCCTACCATTACACATTAGCGTAAGTGCGTATAACCCGAACGGGTAGTAAGACGCGGTGCTAATAATAATAATAATAATAATAATAATAATAATAATAATAATTCATTACAATTTATAGATTTGTATATTAACTTTTGGTGGACCAAAACAGATCCACTTCATACAAGACCTTTCCCAGGAATCCTGCATAATAGTCAAAAATACATCTTAATTGAGCTGTTAAAAACACTTAGAGCCATTCTACCACATTTTAAACAAATAACTTAAATTTGAAAAAAAAATTGATTTTACAGTTAAAAAATTAATTTTATCCAAATTTCGCTATTGTTAAATAAAGCTAGCAGAAACCCACACTAGGATTTGTATTCTGGTTAGAGCCTAGTAATGTAATGTAGCTAATAATCTGGCTAGTTGGATGCTTATCAGGGCCTTGTAAAATATCTACAGGCTCACCGTGGTACCGTGCACTCGATATATTGCATAGTAGGAGCAGTCAAACATTTCATTAATCTGCTATACATAATATTAACTATTCATACACATAAAGATATATTGTACACATATTTATGTTTTTATCAAACGTTACCTAACGGGAGTTCGAAACCCAACCTCAGTCAAACAGTGTCACGTTAAGCCAAATGGCATAGCCTAAATTTATTCTTTGGGAATATTATTATTATTATTAGCACCGCGTCTTACTACCCGTTCGGTTTATACGCACTTACGCTAATGTGCAATGGTAGGGTGATTGTGAGATGAAATGGAGGACCTACAGTTTAACGTGGAATCCGAACCACGGTGGAGGCCAGGCATTCCCCACATTCACAAGATGTCTTGTCAGAGGTGAAGGAAGGCTTTGGTAATCAGATAAATCTTTGCCGGGACCGAGGATTGAACCCCGGCCGCCAGCATAGAAGTCCGACACCTACCCCTAGACCACCAGGTCACCTTTGGGAATATTATATATGTACATATGTGTGTGTGTAATTTAATCTAAATGAATGAATGATATTATAAAACATATTTAAAGTTGAGACGCCATAAAAATAGTATAATAAATCTTTAAGATAATATATTTGTTCGTGGTCAAAATTAAAAAATGCTAATCATTCTACTATGTAGAATTTGAAACCATCTGTAAAAAGTTACACTTTTTGCAGGTATGGATCCATGAGGGTAAATCCATTACAGTAGCAGTTGGACGCTTTAGCTATGGATCTTGGTGTCATAATCCGGCTACAATTACGTTCGATAAGGCAATTTTCAACATAATTTATGAAAATATAACATTTGAATAATTTGTTGAGACCTATCTGCCAAATAATAAACTTTCAGGATGTCGAAAATAAGTTTAAATCATTTTAAACAAGTAGGAACTCTGGGGACTATAAATCAAATTATTCGAAAAATTATACACCTTAATTTTAGAACATCCCTAGTGACCATAACAAAATAATTTAAAAAATTAGGCAGCTTTCTTTGACACAACTCCCTCAAAATAGGTCTGGGTGTATATAAAATATATTTATGAACAAACAATAGTTTATTGAATGCAAAAAAAAAAGTTTCACATAAAAAAACCGATAGTTGTCTAAATGATATTTGGAAATATCTAGATATTTGGATTTCTATGTTTGCATTGAACAATATTTTTTTCTTCCAGGAGATCATCTAACTAGTTTTATTTATAGTATATTATAATAGTATTTTTAATTTCCTTGCTAAAGTGCCGTGAATATTCTGTGTGTGTGTGTGTGTTAATAAATTGCACATACCATCACGTGTGTGAGAGCTAAGATGACTATGATTAGATCAACAACAACACAGACAAGAAAAACTCACACAAGGACAATAATAATTACAAACAACGATGTGTTACTTCTTCCTGTTGACACAAAATCACTAGCAGGTGGCACGAATTTGTATTTTAAAAAACTAATCATGTTAATTTATTCTTCACATATTAATGACACACAAGCGTACAAAGGTAAGTCGTATCAAATATATTTATAGACTACGGTTCAAATGCACAAAAGAATGTCGAGAGGTTTATTTTAGTAGAGTTAATAACTTAAATCTTTTATTCTTATCAAATATTTATTAATATGCATTAAGACATTTTGTTTCTGTGCTTTTGGTTTGAATGAAGTAGTTTGGAAGTGAAAAATAAATAAAATTACTATTATTAAAAACCCTAAAAACGAACAAATAAGATTATTTGTTGAATAGTTGCACGGTAGTATTTTAAAATTGTACGACTTGAAATCCTAATTCTTGTCAACATAGATGGGAGAAAACTCTTTTGGTTTTATGTGATAGCTCACAAACATAAATGTATTTCAGAATTAAGCTGAGCAATTTCTGTGTGTTTTGGTCGAGTATATTCGAAACACATATCCTCTAACCTTCGTGACCTTCAAAGCCAAGTGTAAAAAAACATTGCGCGCTTAATCCAGATGTCTTCCTATAGTACTTCCGTTAACATTATTATATTTACGAAATAAGGTTTTGACGTAATTTGCCATACTACCTTGTATTTCCCTATATTTTTTATAATTTTTGTGAATAATTTCCTATTTATTTTTGTATGAAAGTTCGGCTGCCGCTTAACACGCTGCATTGCCGGCCTGACTAATAATATTATTTACATCCATTCTATAAAATAAAAGGACGGAAGGAACAACGTATAACATTAAATAATTTAAATAAGGAATTTTGATTTAAGGAAGAACACTTACCTTTTATTAAACATATTAATTATCCTTCTAAAAAGTGTGTTTGACTCTTGTAGTTATTTTCAACGTCGACCATGTTTGTTTTAACGCATACGCAGTTCTATCAAACAAGTGAGTAGCGGATCTCGTGTTTGTAAAAGAAGGAAAAAGAAGAAACAAGGCTCGATGTAAATAACTCAAAACCAGCGCGCTTTTCGATTTTGACAGATAGAAATAAACATTTAATTCTTTTATGAAAACATTGTCCACCTTCATTGGGATGTATTTCAATATTTATATTAAACCTGCATTGTATTTGATTTTTATCTCTAGTCCGTAGCAAACATTTTATCTTTTGTTTTTATATATTAGTTTTCTCTTTGGACTTGGAAGTAAAGAATAGAACATTTTTAAATTTAATTTTGGAAGACTAACTGTAGGAGACTGGGTCTTCTTCCTCGGTGTTGATCTAACATAGAGCCAAATCTGTGGAGCTCCCAATTCAAATTATCTTTAAAGTGAATTAAAGGTTGTAAATTAAAGTACAGGTAGCAAAAATGGAAAGCTAAGTGTGTGTGCAAGAACTAGACTGTTTATTTTCATTTAAATTGTGGAAGAATTTACATGACTAAAGTGAGACAAATTTCTGAAGTTGGTGTTTCAATATGGACTAATTCATGGGTGAGGTCAATCCAACTCTTCCACTTAAAATTTTTTTTTTTACTCTCTTATCAAAATCTGAATTCATTTACGAACTTTCAGAAAGACAGACTAATGCAGAGAATTAAGTAACATTTTATTTTATGTCTAATTATTAATTTTATTGACTATATATAGTCTTTCTTTTCTTTTTGGTTTAAACAATACTATTTTATACTTTGTTAAATTAGAATTAGAACTATCCGGAATTCCATAGGTAGGTTTGGGATGAGTTAAAAAGGGAAACAATAATAAATCCACAAAAGTGCCAACAATTGTTGTTTTATACATTTATTTTTATTGTAGTATAAATTAAATTTTATTTCAACAATCCATTTTTATCTAAATTGCTCATGTTTTATTTTAACTATTCTCCAGTGGTCTCGAGTATTGAGAGTCGTCGTGCCACTGTCTGAATTAGCCGAGGTAAATGTTTTTCTTTTAATTATTATTTTTCTCCTAGATACTAGGGGTGGCGCCCAACAAATAACAAATTTTTTATACATCTTGCTGTTAACTATTATTGTTACATAAACAAGATTCAGAAGACACTGATATTAAACTAGAAAACTATATAAAATTTATGTAATACACATTCTTCTCTTGTAATTTTTCATTACAAGGTGTAAAGAGTAAACACCACTAAACGTTGGGGGTCAGGTATATTCTAACAACACATGATCAAACTCTCATTGATATTAGGGCCAGGGAGTCAAAACATCTATAAGTTTACTTAAGTAAGTTTCAAATCTGTACGCTTATCTTCAAGCTTCTTCGTGCTAGGTCTGAGTCAGTGAAATGTGAGCGCTCCGTGATAATACAGCAAACATGTTATTACTATCAGCTTGGTTTGTATATAACCGTAGTTAAACATCAGTGTTTTGGAACTAACAAAAACAATTGTAGTAAGGACATTCCCTCGAACTATAAGAAAGGTTGAAACTAGTTCAGTGGCAGCTGGAGAGCACCTCGGGAGAAGGGTGTCTTGCTCCAGTTCGATGTAGAGATAGACCACTGATGTAACCATACAGAGGGGATGTTGGACAGAAGGACTGACCTGAGAACGGGACTCTGATAGATTTAACCAATAGTTACAGCTAACTACATAACGTTTTGTGCTATAGGCTACAAAATATTCGATAAAACTCCAGGTCAACTGTTTCAACACTCCCTCCGTATGACAACTTGCCCACGGGGCCTAGAAGGAGGGGTAACGACACTGCAAACATATTTTTTACTTTCTCATACCAAGAAAAAGTATTGTGATTGTGAAAATAATCAATCTCGAAACCATGAAGAATATTTACGTTTTATGTTAACACAGACTCAATAACATACAGTAACCCCACGGCTTCTTTGGTGCTGACTGACAGCTCACAGCTGACAGCTGACCGATTTAAAAAGTTACCAGACAAAATTATGTATCCCTACGCCAAACCAAATGATCTGCAATAACATATGTTTAGCAGCTGTCACTTTTGACAGTCAAAATTTAGGTATATACCTAAATTTTGACTGTCAGAAGTCAGCTGTGAACTGTCAGTCAGCACCAAAGAAGCTGTGGGGCTACTGTATTTTTAACTACAGCTAATATACGAGTATAATGTAATTATATAGCTTATAGATGCCTATTAATAGGTGTGTGTGTGGATTGGGGCTTCAAGCCTTTTAACTGTAAGATATAGCCCCTGGTTCAAAATATAAATAAAACAATATTTACGGAGACATCGTGCATTATTTTGATGTTTTTTAATATCTATTCTTTTCACTCACACGCTATCATTATCTCTGCCTAATAGCTTTGAGTTTTCGTTCAATGTTCGGTTTTATTCATCTAGTCTTGCCTATCAAGACCCCGCCTCTGCACTATTTCCAAACACCCTTCTTTGCTGAGCTTAGAGAGTCGTCATTCATGACCCTTCTGTCGTTTTTCGTTCGTTAATACGAAAGAAATATCAACTACAGATGCCCGAATGGCTGTCGAATGTTAGCAGGACATGGAGCATACTTAATATTCGAAAAACATGCAGCGCCCAGATGGGCGTATTATATGCTATTAGTAAGATTAGGAGCGGAAAAATATTGGAAAAACCCACCCCATCCATACGGGTCGACAGAGACCATAAAAAATATACAGCAGTTCTTAAGACGTCCACCCCTAAAAGAGGAGGTGAGAAACCATAGAGAAATAAAAGCGAAATATAAAGAGACAGAAAGGAAAGTAGGATTTTAACGACCCTGGTTGATCCACTGAGGTCGGTTGGTGTATAGAATAGAACTCCATCTGGGCTACTATGACATTTCCATATTGTTCATTCACGGGAGGAGTTTACCTGGGAAAGGTCTTTTTTCTTACCAATATCCTACTATATAATAGATTTCTGGTAGGGAAAAAAGTCCTTTCCCAGGTAAACTCCTACCGTGAACGAACTTTACGTACAGCCTGGAGGGAAATGAAATAACGTGTTCCCAGTTGACTTATTTAGCCCATATGGTGTTGCAGGGACAATGTGAGGGAAGGGGGGAGGAGGACAAATAAAACATAATGGTGAGGTTTGACCTGAAATTGCGGTCCATCACTCGTGGGCCGATTATTAAATGTAGATCGTGTACTATCAGTACACAATAGTACACTTAAGGTGATGCTACAGACGGAAATTGATAATTTCAAAAACAAAACGGGGAAGGGCTAGCATCAGAAAGACAAACATGTAAAATAAAAAGGGACCAGAGAGGGAACCACAAGTCCACAGTTCAAGTACAGGCTGGGTTGAAAATACATGTTTAGTCAGGGGAAGGACACACATGAGTACAACAGTTAAGTAGACATATGACACAGACAAACAAGGAAAAGATAAACCCCTCCTCATATTCGCACCATAGTGAGGAGGGTGCAGATTCGGACCACCCCACTACTCCCCGGTGCGCTAATTTAACAAACACCAACCCTTTTATATTCTCGTAAGTTGCGAGGTATAAAACACAAAACATAATTAGGGCAATCCTTTAAACTAACTATATAAACATTTTTAGGATAGGGAGAAGTCTCCTCCCCCAGACAGCTCATACATATTCCCTCTGGAATTGTGTTGATGGGCGCCCTCTCACCCACTCGCCCTGACCTCTCATAGCCAAGCATCCACCTTCTAAGCACGGCCCAAGAGGCCAGCATTTCCCTCCCTCTCCTCTGACCTCTCATAGCCGGGCATACCTTCAACACCTTCTGACCATGGCCCAAGAGGCCAGCATCTCCCTCCCCCCCTTATCTAGCCTCTCATGGCCAGAGGTGGTGGTCACGCAGCCCTTGCTTAGACTCCGACGTCCACCAAAGGGTCAACATCGCCGTCCCTGATACGATGGTAGGTGTGAGCTGAAGCGTCGGACGATATGGTGAGAGCTGGCTGGCGCCCACCTGAAACATCTCTCTGCCAGTCCGCGGATACGGTTGTTCAGGGATGGGAGACTTGTTATACTAATCCTAGTTTATTTATGTTCTAAAATGCGTTGATATTTGATCTTATTAATAGGTCCCACATATTTACATGATTAATTTACAACAATATATACACAAATAAACAGAAATAAAACTTACTAAACTATTTAAGCATAAATTGATGAATTGTCTGGATGAAACTCTAGTGGAATTTGACGGAGGTGGATAGACTCCGGTGGCTCTGCCGGCCTCGAGGTACCTCTGGTCTACACTAGAGCGTTCCCATCTTCGGATCTGATCGGGGAAGTGCTATGGGGCGCGTCAAAGTCTGATAACGCCATTAGTGAAGCTTTGATAAAACTTGAAGAAAATGTAGATCTTAAAAATGTCCTTAAAGTGGTGGACTACATTCAGGAATTAGAGTAAAACAGCAACTTTAAAGATAGCCATGAAAAGACACCGATCGAAAAACCGAATTAAAATTAAAAGTAAAAAACAAAATACATAATTACACAAAGAAGAATATTTGAGGAGCTTACAAAAAGTGAAGAATTATGAGGGGATTGAAAAGAGACTATCTTCACGTGGTATTCTCTGGAAACGATGTCCTAGCGGCTAACATTCTCTTAAAATTAAAATATATATAAATATATAAGAATAAAAAAAAAGGTCATTCCAGGCAATTGTCACAATCCGATCTGGAGTCACGCCCAAGTTTATTGGGTAAGGGGTGGTTCCCCGCAGTTATCACTCAACGCAAGGTTTCCTAACCCAAATTTGGGTTTTCATCCCACTAAATTGTATTTGTTATTAAATCAACGAGCAAAATATTCCCAGTGCTAGGTTTGGTTGTTGTCGCCTTCTGCCCCTCGCTTGACCGATGTCTGTGAGGGCGCTGTCGACGCTCTCGTCAAATGGGTATAGAAATACGGCACGGCTGCTTTAAATCTCCTTCAGAGATAGTTTTCATAGCTTATCGTCTGCTCAGTCTTAGTAAAATTTTATTTAAATTTTGTTTTGTTGATTGACAGGCAATTTTCCTTTTTTTTTTTTAAGTGATATATTACTCAGTTTAATTGCGCTATTTGTTGGTAGTTGCTTACTCGATCAGAGTATCGCTTCATTCTGATGGGACTGTATATGGGAATTATATGTTTTTAGGAAACACAACTTAATTATTTGCACTAGGATGTGTGTAAGTGTTAATTTAATTAATCACTATTTTGTGTTTTAAGAGCAAGTATGTCTTAAGCTATGGACATTAGTGTCCTGATGATTTATGTTATTCCCAGTTGAAGATGAGGTCTGGGGAACATTATTTTATTGCAGACCACTATTATGACTCGGTGACCTGGCGGTCTAGGGGTAAGGTGTCAGACTTCTGTGCTGGCGACCGGGGTTCAATCCTCGGTCCCGGCACAGATTTATCTGATTACCAAACCCTTCCTTCACCTCTGACAAGACATCTTGTGAATGTGGGGAGTGCCAGGCCTCCACCGTGGTTCGGATTCCACGTTAAACTGTAGGTCCTTCATTTCATCTCACAATCACCCTACCATTACACATTAGCGTAAGTGCGTACAACTCGAACGGGTAGTAAGACGCGGTGCTAATAATAATAATAATAACACTATTATGACTCGGGTTAGTGGGGATAGCTCCTTCAGAGCTATTGCTGATATCAGGGCCCGACTGTCTATTGTTTCGCACCCTCAATGCTGAGATGATACCCCCCTTTTTTATGTCCCAGAATGGGCTTTAATTGGTCTTACGTAGGCATTGCCGAGGTATTTCTAATAGGTGTTACGCTACTCATTAACCACTTAGAATAGACTTAATGACCTGGGTTTAACATCGATGTATATAGCCTTTCAATTTAATTGGAGATCTCCTTAACATTTAAAGTTAATTGTCGGCATAGAATGCAAATTCCACTACAGACTCATTTTGAGCATTTATACATAATTTTGATACCTTATGCTTAGGATTGTCTTAGAGCTTTATATTATTACTAAATAATTTATTACTTGGCTAGAAGAATTAATAATTATGTTTTTGAATTTTGTCACTTCTCTTGTCTCATTCAATGGACGAATGCAACAAATTCTATTCATTGTTATAGAAATGAAAATAATCTTAGGGTTTGGTTATAAAATTAAATTGTTTATTTAAACTCTGTTTAGGTAAAATAATTTAATTTGTCTTTTCTTTATTTTATGTATTTCCTCGTTTTCTTGCCCAATTTAAGTATTCCTTCACTACATTATATTAATGGAATGTTATTACATCTGGAAATGTTTTCTTGCCCAATTTAAGTGTTACTTCACTACATTATATTAATGGAATGTTATGACATCTGTAAATGTTTTGTTGCCCAATTTAAGTGTTCCTTCACCACATTATATTAATGGAATGTTATGACATCTCAAATGTTTTCTAGCCCAATTTAAGTGTTCCTTCACTACATTATATTAATGGAATGTTATGACATCTGGAAATGTTTTGTTGCCCAATTTAAGTGTTCCTTCACCACATTATATTAATGGAGTGCTATGACATCTGGAAATGTTTTGTTGCCCAATTTAAGTGTTCCTTCGCTACATTATATTAATGGAATGTTATGACATCTGGAAATGTTTTCTTGCCCAATTTAAGTGTTCCCTCGCTGGATTATATTAATGGAATGTTATGACATCTGGAAATGTTTTCTTGCCCAATTTAAGTGTTCCTTCACCGCATTATATTAATGGAATGTTATGACATCTGGAAATGTTTTGTTGCCCAATTTAAGTGTTCCTTAGCTACATTATATTAATGGAATGTTATGACATCTGGAAATGTTTTGTTGCCCAATTTAAGTGTTCCTTCACTACATTATATTAATGGAAGGTTATGACATCTGGATATGTTTTCTTGCCCAATTTAAGTGTTCCTTCACTGCATTATATTAATGAAATGTTATGACATCTGGAAATGTTTTCTTGCCCAATTTAAGTGTTTCTTCGCTACATTATATTAATGGAATGTTATGACATCTGCGGTGACCTGGTGGTCTAGGGGTAAGGTGTCAGACTTCTATGCTGGCGGCCGGGGTTCGATCCTCGGTCCTGGCAAAGATTTTTCTGATTACCAAACCCTTCTTTCACCTCTGACAAGACATCTTGTGAATGTGAGGAATGCCAGGCCTCCACCGTGGTTCGGATTCCACGTTAATCTGTAGGTCCTCCATTTCATCTCACAATCACCCTACCATTACACATTAGCGTAAGTGCGTATAACCCGAACGGGTAGTAAGACGCGGTGCTAATAATAACACTAATAATATGACATCTGGAAATGTTTTCTTGCCCAATTTAAGTGTTCCTTCACTACATTATATTAATGGAATGTTATGACACCTGGAAATGTTTTGGTAGTGTGAAATTGTTGTTTTACACACAATCAGGGAACACATATCTCCTTCATCCTTGATCCTTTTCAGAACTAAGGGGAGCATATGTGAGAGTGAGTATAAATCACATCAAGACTAGACTGGAGCCTTTAGGGGTGTGCAATACAAAAATAATAAATAGATACAATCCAGGGATTTACAAGTACATATTTCGACCGTTCATGGTAATTTTATAGCACTATATCATTATCAATATGTTTATGGTAGCAATATTTTAACGTTTAAAATTATATATTTTTGTGATCCTTTTACTATATAGTAAATACATATATGTATCCCTATATTTAGACTTATCTTAAAATAATACTCATAACCATTCCATATTATAACAATCGTTTTTATAACAAAGTAGAGGATTGATGTTTATAAAAATATGTATACAACTATTGAAAGGTTTTTAAATTGAATCAACGAAGGAATATAAGTTAAGAATAAGCTAATAATCATTACTGAAAGAAAATAAATGAATGCAATAATTATAAGTTAAAATCATTAGGAAATAAATAGGACCTTTGAAGATAGAATATATTAGGACTATAGTATAAACTATTTAAGTTCATTTTTTAAGCTTTATTATATTTATTATATTTCCAAGGTTAACGAATTAAATATACTTTAAATGTTATATTTATAAAAAAACAAAAGTAAAATCTATTTAAATATTTTCTCAAATTGTATCGGCGTTAGCTCGATTACTAAGATAATGAGATTAATATTTATAAATGGGACAGTTTATAGATGTTAACAAATGGAAGGTTGGGGTACATGGGACAGTTTATAGACGTTAACAAATGGAAGGTTGGGGACATGGGACAGTTTATAGATGTTAACAAATGGAAGGTTGGGGACTGCCCAGAGGAGGAGTCAGGCCATGTCCAGTCTTAATAGAATTTACAGACAAATTAAAATAATTACTTATTTTAAAATGAGGTTCAAAAGGAGCTGCAGGACATTCTAGTAATTAGCTTATGTCATGTGAATGCCACTAGACATAATTAACTTGCTCTGTGACAACAGTAATAATGGTGCTTGGTTTTAATGAAGGTGAAGCTCAAGGAACTAAATTAGTGCGATGCTGTATTCTTAGTGGGACACACACACACACACACACACACACACACACACACATATATATATATATATATACAGTGAGTGTTAGGTAATCCATGTGTGTGGTTGTTCAAACGTATCTTAGTTAACTCTAATTAAACATGGAGTTTGTTTATAGAAACACGGATAATAGATTACCCATAATGATGATAGGGGAATAACTTACAAATCGTAAAAAGTATAATTTTTACTCTTTAATAAATAGATCAATCTTTTTCAAACATAAAATCTTAGATACACAGTGAGTCGTTCTGCAAATTTGGGAAAAATAAACAAAACTAATTAAAAATGTATATACTGTTTTTAAGTTAAATCGAATGATTTGCAATCATAATTTAATGAGTCGGTACTATTATAGAGGTTAACACATTACAAGATGGGATACAAGGTAAATACATCATAAGAAGAAAATATTTATGAGGAAATTTAACTCTGAACATTAGTCCTTTTTATCTGGTGACCTGGCGGTCTAGGGGTAAGGTGTCAGACTTCTGTGCTGGGAGTCCGGGGTTCAATCCTCGGTCCCGGCAAAGATTTATCTGATTACCAAACCCTTCCTTCACCTCTGACAAGACATCTTGTGAATGTGGGGAATGCCAGGCCACCACCGTGGTTCGGATTCCACGTTAAACTGTAGGTCCTCCATTTAATATCACAATCACCCTACCATTACACATTAGTGTAAGTGCGTATAAGCCGAACGGGTAGTAAGACGCGGTGCTAATATTAATAATAATAAGTCCTTTTTGTCGTGCTGATCTAGCGGGGTCAAATATTTAGTAAAACATATAATTTTTAAACATTTCTTAATGTAATTTATATATTTCTGGCCAGATAGTAAGACGCGGTAATAATATATACATATATATATATATATTTTTGCAGATTCAAGAAATGATTGAGGTAGGCTTAAATCATCCATGAAAACACAACATACTAATACACTCAAAATAAATAATATCATCAAATTCATTTAACAAATTAAATATATAAATATAAAATTAATTTTAGTAATACATTTATAAATTTTCTTCACACTACGGTAATATCATAACATGACTCAACCGGAACTCAAACCAGGAACCTTTGAAGCTCAACGCCTCAATAGTTTCTACACATTAGAGGTCATCAAACAGCTCTCCCTGACAAAAACAATATTATAGTACATCGTGGCAATCTAAACACTGGTAGGACTATACCTACATAATATAAAGGCATTAATTACTACAGTAGCCCCGTGGCTTCTTTGGTGCTGGCTGACAGCTCACAGATGACTTCTGACAGTCAACATTTAGGTATATACCTACATTCTGACTGTCAGAAGTGACAGCTGCTAAACACATGTTTTTGCCGATTATATGGTTCGGCGAAGGGATATATATTTGGTCTGGTAACTTTTCAAAGCCACCAGCTCTCAGCTGTGAGCTGTCAGTCAGCACCAAAGAAGTCATGTAGCTACTGTAGTTTTCATTAACTATGATGATATAATGTAAATAAAATTAGAATTAAAATGTATATAAAAACTCATTCCAAACAATGGAATAATAACGTACAAAATACAAAAATGTATATATTATTATAATATTTTGAGTTATTATCTTTATATAATTAATGTTGTTTGGATTTTATTCTGAAGAACTTAAGACATAAATTCAGAGAATGTTTTGAATAATTATATAAATAGTTTTAATGGTCCTACAACTACTTGATATACTAAATATATAGTTTGGTTTTCCCTACATTTTAGACCATTAATCTAACATCGATAGTGGCTGAAATATTTAAATGTTTACAACATTTTTTTATCTGATAGTTTGTTAAAACAAAGTTTTAAAGAGAATGGTTATTTTTACCTTAAAATTATGGTTTCTAATTATTACCCCTTTATTTATTTTCACCGAACACTATTTTACGGTTTGGTAGTGTTTGTGATGGCGGTCTTGTCTGTTTTGAGAAGCAGGTTTTGATCCTTAGATAACACTCCGACCCTCTATTCAATTATGGTAACTTCCTCTATAATTCAATTAATTCTTAATTTTGAATTGAGGTTTTACCATCTTATTTAAATAAACTTGTTTTCAATTGTACAAAAAATGTTTTACTATAATTATTATATAATTAATATTAATATTACAGTAAAAGATCCAGCCAAAAATGTAAGTAGGCTTTTAGTACTTAAGAGAAAAGTATTATAATGGTTTTTTCCATTAAATATCTTCTTGGGCGGATTTGTAAAATATTAAATCACCATAAAATATGTCTAAAACGCTATGATACCTATTTTTATTATTTTATATTGGGGTAGTTTGCCTCTAATAAAATGTAGGTTCTGTTGAAAGCATTAACATTACTGAGCGAAACATAATAATTTAACCCTTTTGAAGGGTCCCTAGGAAGGTTCAAGGGTGTTATGAGACCGATGCGCTATCCACAATGGTCAGTTGTGGGTTTATTTGAGCACTAGCCGAGTATTCATAGTTCTGTCTAGGAGTCCCGTGCCCTCCTAGACTCACCCTAGGAACAGGTCGACTCTGATACCCTTCTTCCAGCCCCAAGGTCGACACAGGACTCGCCTGGTAGCTGATGTCCGACTGCGTCACCTCTGGATCAGTCTGGTATGGGTCCCTGTAGACAGGATGAACCACCGTGGGGGGCTGGGATGTCCTCACTACCGGTTGGAACTGGGAGTTCGTGTCTAAATCGTTCTGCTTGGAAGGTACGTATCCTCTGTAGGCTTCTTGCAGTTCTTCAGGTCCACCTTCTACCTCGTCCTTGAACTCCACCGTCCCAGGGGCGGTGTCGAAGCTCCTGCCATACGAAGAGTGTCCTCCATATCCTCCTCCCCCTCCTCCGCCGCCACCGCCGCCGTGGTGACCCTCGTGAAGCACCTCTTGCGAGTGCGTGCTCATGTGTGACACTATCGGCTTGCTGATGACCTCGTAGGTGACGGACTTGCTGCCTCCTCCTGCCAAGGACTTGAGGCCTACGATAGCCGAGAGCATGAGCGCCAACAGGCCCGTCATGAGGGCCTTGCCCGCCAGTAGACCCAAAGCGCCGAGCGCCGCTCCCCCCATGGTGACTCCCATCATCCCCAAACCAGCCATCATCATCTGGTTGGCGCCCCCCTTGCCACTCTTGCGACGGGCTGTGGGACCATCAGAACATTCGTGTGAAGATTAGTCACTTACATTGGGAGAATGTGCAAGCAATGGTCAAGTCAGATCTGGTTGGATTAGCCCTAGCTCGATTACAAACTACCAATATAATAAACTAAATGATCAAAGATAAACTAACGCCATTAGAAATAGTTGTTACCACATAACGTTGCCTTTTTATTAAAATATGGCAGGTGACCTGGTGGTCTAGGGGTAAGGTGTCAGACTTCTGTGCTGGCGGCCGGGGTTCAATCCTCGGTCCCGGCACAGATTTATCTGATCACCAAACCCTTCCTTCACCTCTGACAAGACATCTTGTGAATGTGGGGAATGCCAGGCCTCCACCGTGGTTCGGATTCCACGTTAAACTGTAGGTCCTCCATTTCATCTCACAATCACCCTACCACTACACATTAGCGTAAGTGCGTATAACCCGAACGGGTAGTAAGACGCGGTGCTAATAATAATAATAATAATAATAATATTAAAATAGGAATAGTTAGAGAAAATATTTCTGTTTATATAAAAATATAAATATTTGCAAACCATAAAATGAGGAATAAACCCAACATTAAAGTTGAAAAATTTAATTAAACAAAATTAGCTAATCAAAATAATAGAGATAAAAAAGGGTTGGAAAGTGAAGAAAAACCATAATATTGCTAACTAAACAAATATAAATAATTAGAATGATCAAAAAGCAATCTCAAAATTCATGTTTGCTCCAGTAAAATAGTAATATTATTATTTCGAATAGGCCCGTGTAATTAAAAGAAGGATGTTCACCTGAATCGGTGGACAAGACGACGGATCAACCCTGTCTATTCTTTATTTCCAGTTACAGGAAGGTCGGGCCTAGATTCACTAGAGGGAACTAATTGGCGTCCACTCACAAGTAAATCATGTATGTTTGACCAATTAAACTTATGGCATCATATTGTAATGTATCAGAATACACTTGGCTATTATTGTACTCCAATAATGATAAAGAAATGAAAATAGCAGAGGTACCGTACGTCCTTCAGGCACGCAATTTGCTTAGATCAAGAGTGAGATAAATCTAGAGTGGTAACTTAGCTCTTACCCGATACTGTTGCATTTTATATCCATATAACGCCACTGCATTTATTTATTATTATTATTATTATTATTATTATTATTATTATTATTAGCACCGCGTCTTACTACCCGTTCGGGTTATACGCACTTACGCTAATGTGTAATGGTAGGGTGATTGTGAGATGAAATGGAGGACCTACAGTTTAACGTGGAATCCGAACCACGGTGGAGGCCTGGCATTCCCCACATTCACAAGATGTCTTGTCAGAGGTGAAGGAAGGGTTTGGTGATCAGATAAATCTGTGCCGGGACCGAGGATTGAACCCCGGCCGCCAGCATAGAAGTCTGACACCTTACCCCTACACCGCCAGGTCACCGTGCATTTATTTAATTATTATAAGGCAAAATATTATCAAATACAAAATTAAATAAGAAATAATCATCATCAAATAAAGCAAAACAGAAATAAGTAAAACAACAAACTGTGTAATATTTCTATAGACGCAAAAAGATGTATACAGCTACGTTATGTGGACGTCACTATAATTATTCCCGCCAGTCTTTTCTTTGTTTAGTGAATCGTTAATTGATCAGATTCGAACGGAGCATCTTGGACGCAAGGTTGCACCATTTCTGCACTCGTGTTGGAGAATATTTGTATCCCTTAGCGAATTCAGACCCTGGGTGGGTGCATTTTGGCGTTCTTACTAACTGGTTTTACAATCTTCTATTTATTTTTTTATCTGGTGTCATGTTTAAGGGTGTGAACTGTAATATGACCATAGCTTACTACTAAGTAATATGATTTATATAGACAGTATAGTTATAAGTTTGATTTAGTTGATAGTAGAATATTTAAAAAACCATTAATATCTATGTGCAAAGTTAGTTTAATTAGTTAAGAACTGAATATGCCAATCTCAGTGAAATTTATTTAAATAAAATTTGGACATATCCTTTAAGAAATATTTTTATATAATTTAGAAAGAAGCATTAGATAAGCTTATTTTAAACTTGACTCAGATATAAACCTTTAACTCTTGTATTTAACCTTTCTTGTTTTGAATGAGTTTTGAAATAATGGCTCTGAGTTTTGTTATGATTATCAAGAAACACTACTAATTATTAGCTTAGAAGAACTTAGAAGAATAATATGACCAGATATATATCAGTATTATTAATATTACCATGCAAAATATGTCTAGAGAAATTTGGAAGTTAATTTGAAATTTCGTTTACATGTTTTGTCCAAATTAATAAACTATACAACTTGTTCAACTTCTGTCAAATTCATCATCTATTTGGATAAAAGTATTGCAAAAATGAAGATTTAATGGGTTTTTAAAATGTTTGATCTACTTAAAGTCAATGTTTTATGAATTTTTAAGTAGATTCCAGCTAAACCCATTTAAGTCAAGTAAGGTAAAATATATATCTAGGTAATTCAATGTAATAACTTATATTGATTGCTAAGTATAGTTAAGTTAAGAGTCAACTTAATATATATCTATTTAAACATATCTATATTTGAAATTATATATATGTAATCTTATGTTTATATGTATATATATAAGAATATATTTAAAATTAACTAAGGATTCAACTTTATATATAAATTATAGATATATAAAGAGATTTAAACATATTATACATTTATAGATATGTATATATGTATAAATAAATATATAAAACATTTAAGCAAAACTTTACAGACTAAATAATTCACACGTCCAATTTAGAATCTACTAATGAAACTGCTTTACTAATAAAATAAAACAAATTTTGATAGAAACCAAGTGAAATGAACATTCTATTGCGACATTTTGCCAATTTTGAACTAGAATTTTACCATTTTAAGAAATGCCAGAGTAGATATTTAAAAGATATAGATCCCCGACCTCCACCAAAAATAAAATAACTTTAATCTAATATTTTTTCCTAATTTAAGCTTCTAATATGGCCGTATACTTTTTATCATTCTGTTATCATTACACATTACTTTTCGGGAATGATGGCCCGAAGGAACATGACAAGTTAAATTCGAGATGTTTAGAATGAAATATACACAATCACTCAATCACACGATTAATATACAAAACTCTCTGTTGCGTAGTTATTCTTTATAATAAATACACAAATTACTTACATTATTAACGAGAATTTTAAGCCATTATTATGTCATTTCCATTTTATTTCTAATATAGTCATATAGTACCCCAAAATAGGCAATTGGTTAAATTTATGTTTTAACCTTCATCAACTGCTTTAATTAAATTGGAACAACTCTATATCATTTACAAATTTAATTAGTTTACTAATTATAGGAACATATTTTAGCCTCTTTGGTTATCCAAAAGGTAAAATGTATTTATTCTAGAATATCGTTGTTACTAATAACACAACATTTACAAATACATTAGTAGAAGTATATTTTGTTCTTAAGTAAAAGCAAAAATAAAACATTTTTACGGAGACTTTTCAGTTATATTAAATAATTCTAAGAAATATAATTAAGAGGCCACTAATTTTCAAAGAACATTTGTAGAAGCAAATCATTATAAAATTCACCAAGCTGTAATTCAAATATTCTCCCTCCAAGACAGTGAAAAAAATAAAATCTGATTTACTATTCTCAAATTTATAAAAAATATAAGCAACATATTACTACCCCCTATACACATATTTTTAGGCTCCTTGTTTATTTATCCGAAAGTGTTTACAAACACCAAACCGGGATTTGAACCTCAGCTTTCTCATCACCTGCAAACGTGAAATCGTGATAAACAAATGCGATTATTTATCCAAGCGGATATGTCTTTGTTATATTAATCTCAAATATATATGTAAAGTAAAATAAATGGTATGATACAGACTTTCTCCAGCTTTTACCTTAAAATAGACAATTACTAAAAACTCTAAAGATTTTTGAAACAAAATAATAGCTTTGTACATTGTTGTAGAAATATTACACTAAAAATCATAAATGAAATAATATACACTGTTACTTACTTACTCCTCGGCATTCGGAACTAGAAACACTGTTACTTTCTCTATGGCGTTAGGAACTAGGAACACTGTTACTTTCTCTATGGTATTAGGAACTAGACACTGTTACTTTCTCTATGGCGTTAGGAACTAGGAACACTGTTACTTTCTCTATGGCGTTAGGAACTAGGAACACTGTTACTTTCTCTATGGCGTTAGGAACTAGGAACACTGTTACAGAAAAATAAAGAAAAGAGAAATATCATATTTATCCACCAAAGAGCATGAGAATCAACTTCATTTTCAAAGACCAGAGTTAATATGTATATGTTTGCTTATAGCCCAGAAATTATTACATTTATAAAAATATATATCAAATAAAAGATTTGTGTCTTCAATAATACTACAACTTTACAATAATAATATATTTCATATCTCAAACAGTTGAAGAGAAATTATTAAAATTGGAAAATGTCCCACATGTAAAGTATCTTCCCATTTAGGGTTAAACATTTATTTCCAAAATTACCTCAGAGGGACCTCATGAAAACCCCAGATACCGGTGTATAATATTTAATTTTTAGCCTTTGGTATAGTGTCTCTAAAACAATGTACAGTCCTATTAACTTGTTTCACAGATCTCACGAGTTTTTAGTAACTGTATATGTTAATATAAAGTGAGATAAAGCCTGTGTGCTGCGCTGTACCATTTATTGGTATTCAGGGGGTCATGAAACGATGACATTTATCAAAATTTCGAACTCGATTTTTTTGTCGATCACAATACCGTTTCCCCTGGGTGCTGAGAGAAAGAAAGAATACATAATAATAATAATAATTATTATTATTAATATTTAGCACCGCGTCTTACTACCCGTTTGGGTTATACGCACTTACGCTAATGTGTAATGGTAGGGTGATTGTGAGATGAAATGGAGGACCTACAGTTTAACGTGGAATCCGAACCACGGTGGAGGCCTGGCATTCCTCACATTCACAAGATGTCTTGTCAGAGGTGAAGGAAGGGTTTGGTAATCAGATAAATCTGTGCCAGGACCGAGGATTGAGCCCCGGCCGCCAGCGCAGAAGTCTGTCACCTTACCCCTAGACTATTGTTTCGGTTACTGGGTGAGGGAAAAGGGGTTGACTTGATGGCTATTTTTAATAAAGTTTTATAAAAAGGATAAAAAGATAATAGACAATAATTATTGTAAAGTATTTAACTTTGATTACTCAAAGACTATATTGTTGATCTGGTTGCAAAATATGGTTCTAAATGTAAATTATATTATAGAGTTATTTTGTTTTAATATTATTAGTACTAATAATTATGATAGTATTTTCTATTTCTAAATTTGGATTTATATAACTTATCCTTTTTGGTTTCAAATGCAAGAAGAGAAAGGTAGATTTGAAAGCGTTCTCTTGAATAAATAGGGTAGGTAACAAACTAAAGGGTTGGAATATAAAACACCCCTAAATAGTATATCAGAGGAGTGAATCCTGTTGATAGCCCCCCCTGGGGTCCTACCCTCTCTCTTGTGACACAGTTTGGTACATCAGTTGTGTGAACAGCTCTGCAACATAGCAAAGTTCTTCAAATCTAGCGATATTATATTCAAGTGCAGTTATTGCAATGGAGAGTTTATATAAGTTCATCCATTTCGACAAAAGAAGGTGACCTGGCGGTCTAGGGGTAAGGTGACAGACTTCTGCGCTGGCGGCCGGGGCTCAATCCTCGGTCCCGGCAAAGATTTATCTGATTACCAAACCCTTCCTTCACCTCTGACAAGACATCTTGTGAATGTGAGGAATGCCAGGCCTCCACCGTGGTTCGGATTCCACGTTAAACTGTAGGTCCTCCATTTCATCTCACAATCACCCTACCATTACACATTAGCGTAAGTGCGTACAACCCGAACGGGGAGTAAGACGTTGTGTAAAGTAAATAAACGGTACCCGTGGAGACTGAAGTAACAGCCCACGAGTATCAATTCCGTCAAGTAGGTAGCTAGTCCAAGGTTTGAATCCCAGTGTTAATAAACCACTCACCACTCTGTAAGTTACTCGTCTCCGACTCCTGGTTCCCGATGATCCCCCAGCTAGTGAGCACATCCGGGTCAAACAGCTTCACGTTGACAGCATGCGTGTCGAGGTAGTGTCCCACACGACGCACCAGGAAGGCGTCCACCCTCGCGTCCACGTCGTTAGGGAAGTCCTTCGCCAAGGACGCCACCAGGTCGACGGGGAACTTCCTCAACGCCTCCCCGCCGGCACCGGTCGAGTTATCTCTGACGACGACAACGCCGGGGAGGACCTGGTACTTGTCGGACTCCGACAGGCGATCGACCAGAGACACCACATCCAGCTTGAGACACGTCCAGCTGTACATGTGAGAACATCCTTTCGACATCACTTTCTTCATTATCTCCCCTGGCACCGGGTTACTCTCCGCTCCTTTATCGTTCGCTGATCTCGGTGTCACCGGTTGATAGTTGACGTTGGTCGTCGCGTAGTTGAGGATCTCGCCAGAGACATCTGTTGACAAGAGCTGTGTCACTAAGACGGTCACAAAAAGCGCACGAACACACGACTGGAAGCCCTTCCGTTGTCCCCCCAACATTTCCGGAGCGGGTAGCGGGCGGCCGTCAGGACAAAACAAGAAAAACGGCAAGGAAAGTCACGGGTTTCCCTCCAAAGTCTTGAGGGGCACTAGTTACCACGGCAAACAACTTGTAAACTATGCTCAGTGGCTGACACTTACCATACCTTTTATAGCGATGTGCTCTGATAGTAAACCAAAAAAAGGAATCTGTTGTGTCCGACGCCGCCGAGGGGTAATGTGGGGCGGTATCGCAGGAGAAGGTAAAGATTCCGTCCCACTGAAGATGAGAGGAGAACACCATGATTGTTATGTTTTGCAGCCCATTCATCCGGTCAGTTAGAAATAGTGGAGCATGACTGAGAGATAATTTGAAGAAAGGCAACAATGTGCTTAGAAAAGGAAGATAAAATAAAAAAGGATATATATAAAAACAGAAAGGAGCGAAAAGCACGACAACAATGCAAATGGAAGGAGGGTTTGCGGTCAGCTTTCTTAAGTGGTGAAATGTTTTGTTCTTTTAATATTGTTTGTTAATACGGGTCGGCGGGGAACAAAAGATAACTTCTATATTAGTTTAATATAATCATCGCAATGTATCAACAAATTATGTTGTTTCTACGATTGGAGCCTCAAATGCGATCCAATCTCACTTATAACACCATTAAGGACCACGTCAGAGACTCGTGGGTTTCATCAATGTAAACAGAATTTGAAAAGATCGTGAAAAGGGAACAACAAAACATTACATTATAACAAATAATAACCTTAAAACATTACTATATAATTATAAAACAAAATATCAGGTATTTAAGATGATAAAGATATATACAGTAGCCCTATGGCTTCTTTGGTGCTGACTGGCAGCTTTGAAAAGCTACCAGACCAAATTATGTATCCCTACGCCGAACCATATGATCTGCAAAAACATGTGTTTAGCAGCTGTCACTTTTGACAGTCAAAATTTAGGTATATACCTAAATGTTGACTGTCAGAAGTCAGCTGTGAGCTGTCAGTCAGCACCAAAGAAGCCGTGGGGCTACTGTATGTATACTACCATTTCAAAAAATAAAATATTTGAATACTTAAAAAAGTAAACGGCTATATTAACAAGAAAATAATTTGAAAAGTTATTTTATTCTAAATGTTCAATTAAATGCTTGTAAACAGGTATTCACCGTAAGTCTATAGAAGGCAACAAACCAGCCTTGATGGCCTAGTTTTCGAATCTCGGCTATGATGGAAGTTAATCTTCTCGCGGTACAAGAACAGTCGGAGTTGTAATTATTTGACTTGCACTATTAAAGCGGCCATAAGCATAAATAGCCATATTTACCCTCAAGAGCTCCCAACAATAATACCTACTTTAAAAATATTCAAGTCTATATAATATTTATCATGGTTTACATGTTTTGGGAGGTTTATTACTTGAAGCTTACATAATAGTATTTTGTTAGTTTAATTCCTGTGGTATTCCTGGATATACTTTTAGTTAGGATTCTTATATGCATTTGTATTTGTGTGTTTTTTATTCATACTGTGTGGGCATGTCTTAATAGTCTATAGTCTACAATACCCGCATAGATGGGCACGCAGATTGACGTCAGTCTCGTCTATTCTGGCTTACCATTGACAGGTAGATCATAGTTCATATCCTAACCAAGTGTATTTTGGGTGCTTTCACATAGTTATTTTAAACCCTCACTCCACGCAAATGCGGTTGGTCCAAGGCGTTTCTCTCGCAAAGGACTGGTTTGCCTATGACTGGGAGGTCGGGTTTCATATCCCGATCATATCTACTGAAGGTGCTTTTTACTAAACAGTTTCCAACTCTTTTTCCAAAAAGGCGCGGATACACATATTTTCAAATATACCTTCCTCGTCCCTACCGAGTAGGTGAAAATATGCGAACAGCCCGGAAGATTGAGAATCGGTGCTAAAAAAGCAAAATATTCTTTATTTAATTTCTTTGACACGTGAACTGGTTCTGACGGAGCTGAAGAGAGAATAAACAAAACAAAGGTTTATTTGAGAATGTTTACGGTCAGCGAGACCTTCTAATGGGGCTGTTCTCGTTCATTCCAGAACACCTAGCCGCAATTAAGTTGAGAAATATTTTTATTAGTTTGACCTACTAGCGTCCAACCATAATAAATATATTATCAAAGTAATTGTGTATTGGTTTTTTTAAAAAGGAATGGTGAGACGACAATAAACGCTTCGTCATCCTAGAAATTAAAAGTTCATGAAAAAGAGGTGGGATTCCAAGATGAATAGCTTTTTTATATAACTGGATTGAAAAATATACTTAAATTAGATATCTTTACAGTTAAAAAATAACCTTAAAATTAAAACCTTGATTCAGTGTTTAATATTTAACTGTCATATAAGGGTGACCTGGTGGTCTAGGGGTAAGGTATCAGACTTCTATGCTGGCGGCCGGGGTTCAATCCTCGGTCCGGGCAAAGATTTATCTGATTACCAAATTCTTCCTTCACCTCTGACCAGGCATCTTGTAAATTTGAGGAATGCCAGGCCTCCGCCGTGGTTCGGATTCCACGTTAAACTGTAGGTCCTCCATTTCATCTCACAATCACCCTACCATTACACATTAGCGTAAGTGCGTATAAACCTAACGGGTAGTAAGACGTAATGCTAATAATAATAATAATAATAATAATAATATAAAATTCGCACATATATATATATATATATATATATATATTCGCCTATATAATATATTATGATATAATATATAGTAAAAAGGTGTTAGTGAGATTGAAGCCAAATTTGGTGGGCGCCCCTCCCGGGGATAGCACCCCGACAAATGAAAATAAACACCCTTTCCTCGGCCAAGTCTGGCAGTGGCACGATGACCCTTACAACTCGGGATTACTGGGCGTGCTTAGGAACGCTTTTTAGACTATGTTACATCCATTGTTGGATAGACACTTCCCGCAACAATGGCAAGATTGAGATCCCTTCAATAGTTGTAGAAAATACATAGAATACATTGTGGTTTTATTACATTGATCCCTGTTTCCCGCTTGTGGCCTGGATCAGTCTAGAATATAACAATGAACAATATAAATACATTGACTCACCAAACTAATTGTACTAGTTTGGACTACGATATATTCTTTTATTGAAACTTTAGTGGGTTATTATTATTATTATTATTATTATTATTATTAGTAGTAGTAGTAGTAGTAGTAGTAGTGGTAGTAGTAGTATAAGTAATAGCAGTAGTAGTAGTGGTAGTAGCAGTAGTAGTATTAGTGGTAGTAGTAACAGTACTTAGTGGTAGTAGTAGTAGTAGTAGTAGTGGTAGTAGTAGTATAAGTAATAGCAGTAGTAGTAGTGGTAGTAGTAGTAGTATTAGTAGGGGAAGTGGTAGTTGTAACAGTAGTAGTGGTAGTAGTAGTAGTAGTAGTAGTGGTAATAGTAGTAGTAGTAGTAGTGGTAATAGTAGTATAAGTAATAGTAGTAGTAGTAGTGGTAGTAGTATAAGTAATAGCAGTAGTAGTAGTGGTAGTAGTAGTAGTATTAGTAGTGGAAGTGGTAGTAGTAACAGTAGTAGTGGTAGTAGTAGTAGTAGTAGTGGTAATAGTAGTAGTAGTAGTGGTAATAGTAGTATAAGTAATAGCAGTAGTAGTAGTGGTAGTAGTAGTGATGGTGGTAGTAGTAACAGTAGTAGTGGTAGTAGTAGTAGTAGTAGTAGTGGAAGTGGTAGTAGTAGTAGTATTAGTAGTGGAAGTGGTAGTAGTAACAGTAGTAGTGGTAGTAGTAGTAGTAGTAGTGGTAGTAGTAGTGGTAATAGTAGTGGTAGTAGTAGTGATGGTGGTAGTAGTAACAGTAGTAGTGGTAGTAGTAGTGATGGTGGTAGTAGTAACAGTAGTAGTGGTAGTAGTGGTAGTAGTAGTGGTAGTAGTAGTGGTAGTAGTAGTGGTAGTAGTAGTAGTAGTAGTAGTGGTAATAGTAGTGGTAATAGTAGTGGTAGTAGTAGTGATGGTGGTAGTAGTAACAGTAGTAGTGGTAGTAGTAGTAGTGGTAGTAGTAGTATAAGTAATAGCAGCAGTAGTAGTGGTAGTAGTAGTAGTATTAGTAGTGGAAGTGGTAGTAGTGGTAGTAGTAGTATAAGTAATAGCAGTAGTAGTAGTGGTAGTAGTAGTAGTATTAGTAGTGGAAGTGGTAGTAGTGGTAGTAGTATCAGTAGTAGTACTATTTCATTGTTTCCAAATCCCAATCTTACCTTTGGGCGTCCTTTCCTAATCACAATTCTAATATTACAAATTAACATAAAATATATTTTATTAGGTACATCTAATTTGAACAAAAATAATCAATAAAAAACCTCATAATATGCTAAAATTTTGGAATTCAAAGAATATAATGCTGAGGTGAAATAAAGTATAAACATAAATAATATTATTTTAGTTATGAGTATAACAAACAAAAAATAAAATTTAGTATTGTTGACAAAATATCAATAGTTTTATTAATTTATACATATAATAAAACATTAATCGATATTCTAGGAGAGGTAAAGTGTCCAAATTAATTTAATTTGTCTTTTCTAAAAAATTTAGAATAAATTCTGAATTTTTGATGAGAAAGAAAGAGGGAGAAAAATTTACAGTTAAAGAATTGTCTAGATTTCACCAAGAAAATATGTCCGTGTCGAAAAAGCAAAAATATCTAAAATTATTTTACTCTTCTGAATTTCACCTACTTCACAATTTTAGGAAATCAACAGTCTCTAGTTTTTTTCCCCCAAACACTTAGCTTTCTATTAATAAATTTGTACCCTACTTTTAAATTGGATTTCAACTTTTAAAACACATTTAATTAGGACCCACACAGATTTGGCTGCATGTTTTAAGGACGCCGAAGAAGACGACCCTAACCTTCTTAAGAAAGTGTTCCAAGAATCAAATTCAAAAACGTTATTTGCTTACAAGCCCAAAGAGAGTATTCATACATCATAATAAATTTAAAAATGTTGGCCACGAACTAGGGATGAATATAACAGAAAATGCAATTTAATATAAAGGCTGAAAATATTTATACATGAATATTAAAAATGTTTTCGAGAAAGAGTTAAAATGTTCAGCTCCATCTGTTAGAATTGAAACGTGCTAATTTGGAAAGCCTTTCCTTTTCTTCTTTCTTTTCTTTTGACGTGAATAAGTCTTTAAATTTGCTACCATACGGGGGCAATCCAAAAAACCTAATGATAACAAAATCGGGGGATACAGTTTGGCGTTGTAGTTTCGAATCTATCCTCTACATCCAAAATTAAATTATACCACTGGATAGCTAAAGGATCAAAGAATACATTACGATACGCGAGAACAGTGACGCATCGCGCGCGGGGGAGGGGGAAGTGCCGCCATTTTGAGGTTATTTTGCTGCGTATCGAGATTTGCAATTAGTATAACTTTTGACTCGGAGAAGCTACGATGTTCGTTTAAGTTTTAATCGTCAGCTGTCATCAAAATCTATCGATTGTATATAAAACATTAGTTTAAAGTAGTGACAGTGAATATAATAAAGTGTTAGAATAAATATAACCCCTTAAATAAACGTATTCACGTACAACACACGGCCGTGTCCATGACACAGCCACACCCCATTTTTTATATTTATTTTTGACTCAATTTTTTTTATTTCTTATGAGACACGTATTCACTGGTCACAAGTCCAGCTGATGTCTTGAGTAACGATGGCCGACCACGAAAATAAATAAAGAGTTAACAAACTTCTTAAAACATAAGGAAATATATGACAGGGTGTCAAATCACATTCCAGTTTGTGAAATACAAGCCTACGGATAAGGCATGACGGGTATAAACAAGATTCTAAAGAGGCAAGCTCCGTGGTTGAACTTTTTAAAGATACCAAGGACCCCGGAAAAAGAGTTTCAAAATGTACTCTGTACAGTGCTTTGAATGTTAAATAGCACATATCAAATCGTATATGCATTTATTAAGTTAGCTTAAAGAATTTCACTAGAATTATAAATTTATCATTAATTAGAACAATAATGATAGTTATATAGTTTAATATTATAATTCATTCCTAAACGGTTATTTACTTTATGAAATAAAAGTATCCTTATTTTACATAAATAAATCAAATCACTAATTAACAATAGAAAGATTAGTAAATAATAGTATATACTACGAAGAAAATATGTGCCCTTGAAGTGTAAGGAAATGTTGTACAGGGTGTGAAGCTGGAATCACTCTTTTTTCCTCCTGTTTCACTGTTTTATCAACACGTAACAAAATGCTGCTACTTCAATCTACACCGTGTTAATTTTATCAGTGAAATTTGTTTTAAAGTATACAGCCACTACACATGGTCAAGGAGCAAGGCACAATGTCTTTTTACCGTGTTGAAAAAGGGTCGAGCTATTAGGCTGGTTAGTGCACGAGGACCTTTATTTAAAATATAACAAATAATTATTAGGATCTTTTTTTAACAAATACAATCTCCTGATACATTTAGTTACTGTGGTATCCCATCTAGCAGCTTGACGCACATAAATTAAAGTTTTATTTGACAAATGATATGAGCAGATAGACTACGTTATTTCCGATGGTCATCATACTTGGGATAATCTAATATGTTCGTCATCAATGAATCAAAACTTACAATGACATGATTGTGTGAGGATACAACACATAATAACGCTAATTGAAGAAGACCAATATATTTTGACTATGATAATATCAAATATGTATTACTTAAGACCATTCGTTGTTAAATGCCAACACGTATTTTCTGTGTATCTTTTCCACTTCCCGTACGGGCCATGCGCGTTTAGGCTACCCCAATGGGGTAAGGATGGGGTGAGTTTGTGTAGAAGTAGAGTACCCTCAGGCAGGATTTGCACCACAACATTCCTGTTACCAGATATACTAACCGGGTAAGCCTGACACGTCCATCAATGTGGGTCGTATCTTCAGTTCCCAGCAAACTCAAACCATAAGTAGAGTTAAGTTATTTATAGTGTTTACGCGTACATTTGGTGGTTGTGACCCAATCTCTGCAGTATAATATGCACTATTTTATATTAAATTTATCATTCTAAGGTGACCTGGCGGTCTAGGGGTAAGGTGTCAGACTTCTGTACTGGTGGCCGGGGTTCAATCCTCGGCCTCGGCACAGATTTATCTGATTACCAAACCCTTCCTTCACCTCTGACAAGACATCTTGTGAATGTGGGGAATGCCAGGCCTCCACCGTGGTTCGGATTCCACGTTAAACTGTAGGAACTCCATTTAATCTCACAATCACCCTACCATTACACATTAGCGTAAGTGCGTATAACCCGAACGGGTAGTAAGACGCGGTGCTAATAATAATAATAATAATAATAATTTATCATTCTATGATATATGTAAACTTAACCACTACAAGATTATTTATGTACAAATATCAACATTTTTATAGAACCTGATGCTTCTTCCCAAGAAATGTTCAATTATGAAGAACGTTAAATGTCGGCACTTTAGATAAAACAAAGGAGGGAAACATCTCCACACAAATACAGATTGGCTGATATTACTTAATAGGCGAGCCACATAATACAGAAGTTAAAAAATCCAAATTACTCCAAAACATCAGCAGCTGCAAGCCAATATTAGTTTAGATCTCTCATCAAGCTCAACTAAGGAAGATCCTCCAGTTTCCTCTGAAAGATAAGGAACTATGGTGTAAAGGTGAGCGTCCATTGGTCGGCGTGGCACGCGTCTGCGATGTGTGATGCGAGCCAATGGATATATATACCGTTAAGGGGACTTTTTAGCATGCGAACTTCCCCTGATTGTATTTTTTTATTAAATATCTTGTAATTGTGTGAAAGTCTATGAGAAACCTGGCTTGATCCAAATAAAAAAATACGAAATATTTATCATTGTTGGGTTTGGGTTAAACACTTTTATAAAAATACCTATATTTGTATTATTGTGACATTTCCTTTCTTGATTCAAATTTATTCTGATAAACACATTATACTTTATTTTTCATGCGTTACCAAACGCTCAAGCGTGATGTGTTTTAGGGCCGGTCTTATGACTCCTGGATAATAATTAATCCGACCGATAAATAGTTTTATCTGGCCGATAAGTTAAAAGTGCGTCATATGACCGCCAGATAGCAAGTATCTGCCAGATAAAATGTATTTATCTATCACACTTTTATCAGGAGGTTTAAGAATCTGATGACTTTTATCTGAAAGATAAATTGGCGTTGTCATAGTGACGCGCTGTTTTTGATGAGGTTTCACCAATCAGAATCTGTTTCTAGGTTAAAATCTTGGTTCGCATGTTTAGTAGGAACAGGCTTGGGCTCTAGCTATATATAAACCTAGAATAATCATACTTAGCACCGAGTCTTACTATCTATTTGAGTTATACGTTTATAAAGTTAGAACATTTATTTCATACTTTTATAAAAACTTACTGGCAAATTGTAGAGCTATAATTATATAATAACAAATTATTTAAATATGAGTACAATAAATGAAATTTTGTAAACTTTGTACCGAACTATTAACCACATTTTGGCAGACACCGAAATTAATACTTGCAAGACAACTTAGTTTCTGCACCCACGTAACGCCATCTTTTCCTCATACTCGTTTGGGCACCATTATTTAACAAATGTTGGGCGTTGTAGCTACTAGCCAGGTTGTACGCGTGCGCGCACTAGTAAAAACAGTACCAACCTTGCATTTTATACATAACCATATATTTATCGTAGAAATAACTAACCGGCAGATAAATTCAGTTGATAGTACGCGTAAAATATTAAAGTGGCTGATAACCTTTATCTGGTAGATAACTTTAACCTCCGTATAGCAGTATTCATGGGATAGTCGTAAGACCGACCCTTAGTGGATTTAGTGGGAACCTAATTTAATTAAGGACACTATTTTCAAGACACACAAACTATTCTTTCACATACTCCCTTCGCTTCAACAACATCCTTACACTGAGTCATATATGCTCTTTTATTATTAAAACTATGTTTATCTTTTTCACACATTCTTCAACAACATTTAATCACACATTTTTTTAAGGAAACTATTTACTTGATCTTTAAAAATATTTGCTAAAAATATGTATCTGAATAAAAGTCTAGCTTCGATTGTATGCTTTATTTGAACCATAAAATGATAATTTGAGGTTACAGAGGTCCTTAGATGGTGGTAAAATATGTGGCATTTATTTAAAATTTGGGCGCAAATACTGTTTGTCTATGTTATATTAATAGTGTGTAAGAAATTATTTAGAAACATATCAAACATACGTTTGTCAGGATGGATGAGCTAAGTCTAATCTAGGTTAAGGCAGCTATGTAAATATGGTTAAAGCGAAGTTAGTTTTGAGCTCATGATTACTAAATTGGACTGAGTTCATTGGTATGTGTTATAACGTATTGTTATAACTGTAACAAAGAGTAGAGTTGGTTTAGCACCACCGTGTCACGCACTGGGTGTGTTTGCTGGTAGTTTTAGCTTTGCATTTAGGTTGAATTTTACAAAACATTATATTTATTGCCTTGTTTTTTTTAAATGCGAATATAGTTGCGGGCGTACCAAGTAGACAGGGAAGCTAGTACTAGATACTATATTTTATGGGGCTATCTAAAGCTCACAATAATTATAACTTCAACAACGCATTTATCACTGCATTGAGTTGCTCCCCTACGGTTACGCTATAATACAGTAGCCCCACGGCTTCTTTGGTGCTGACTGATAGCTCAGAGCTGACTTCAGACAGTCAACATTTAGGTATATACCTAGATTTTGAACGTCAGACGTGACAGCTGCTAAACACATGTTTTTGCAGGTCATGTTGTCCAGCGTTGGGATACATAATTTGGTCTGGTAACTTTTCAAAGCTGTCAGTAAGCACCAAAGAAGCCATGGGGCTACTGTACATTTACTGATATCAAGCCAAATACGGCGCCCGTACACTCACGTTTCTATTCTATTTACGTTTAAATATTTTAAGTATTTTATAACAAGTCTTAAAACATTTTGGTAGTTTAGTTTGAAACAAATGTATGCTTAAGTATATATCACAAACAGTTAAAACCTCTTAATATTTATTTTAGTTAATATTTGTTGAGGCCTCTTCTGTTCATAAAATTTGGCATTATAGTTAAACTTGCCCAATTAAAAAAAATATAAAACCAGGATAATTCTGTTATGTTGACTTTGCAATGTAAGGGTTAGTTTAAATCTTTTCATAGTATGAGTCCACTTGGAAAAAAAATTACTCGTAAAAGTGAACTAAATAAATATGTATTGCTTCATAAATGTGTATCAATAATTATACTCTAAATAATTTTAAGTTTTAAATACATTGGTTTAAATTAATTACCACCTTCTCACAAAAATATCCTTTTTTCGACCTCTTAGTTATATAATGTTACTAATCTCACGGGTGTAATTAGTCCAGTACATGCTCTTCTACAGGATATACGGACAAAGAAACAACAACAGTCTGGTAATAGATTGATTTCCCATATTATTCTAATCTTGCTTATAGTATATTGTTTTTAAATAACTATATTTATATAAGGCGTGTTTTTATAGAAATGTTTTATAATTTAAAGTCATAGTTAAAGTTAGTACATTTTAAATAATAATAATATTTAGCACCGCATCTTACTACCCGTTCGGGTTATACGCTTTTTAAGTACTAATTACTCTAAAGGATTAGGAATTGGGAAGGTTGAATTAGAGGAAGTGAGCCCGCATTTGCGTGGAGGGAGAGTGGAAAAATATTTAGGAAAAACCACCCCCAGTTCACCCGACCGAGACTCGAACCTCGATCTCCCTGTCCTCAGCAGTCGAGCTCAACACAACTAGCGCGTTAGCCAACTACTCCACCGAGGCGGGTTACATTTTAAAGATCAAGTATGTTTATTTTAACGCAGTTCACCTGAAACGATGGGAACACGGACCAAACGGCAAGTCCGTATAGCCTGTATTGTCGATGAAAGGCTCGGATTTCTGCCAGGTGTGCTGAGGGGGTCTATCTCTAAACAGTTTCACCCTCTCTTTACCAAATGTAGGTATTTTACTACAGATAATACCTGCCTCGTCTCCAACTTCTTATTGTAACATGGGGATATCCCAAACAAGTAGTTAGACGCGAGGGACCTAAAAATTTAAAAAAAAATTGGAAAAGGTTTTATATGAAAACCATGTCAGTCTAAATATTTGTACGGTCCAGTTTTAATAAATGGAGCCTTTAAGAATATACAAACTTTTGTGAACAACATTAATAACATTTTACTATATTATTATTGTTATTATATAGGTGACGGTTGCAGATATTATGAATTGACGTATTAATATAATATATATATATATATATATATAGCTATTTAACGAGATTCTCTCTATGAGGTGACCTGGCGGTCTAGGGGTAAGGTGTCAGACTTCTGTGCTGGCGGCCGGGGTTCAATCCTCGGTCCCGGCACAGAT
>CABEEJ010005865.1:25426-45424 GCA_901482245.1 Timema douglasi | reverse complement strand
GAATATGGTGTACTATGTTTTTTAAACTCCAACATCCCTAATCAACAATTAATTACCAATCAACATGATGACAGGACATACGCAGCAACATTCACAGATGTTTACAGGTATTGTCTTGACTCAGGGGTTGCCCCTGGAGAAAGTGGTCAATCTACTTTCTCTCCCAAGTGACCCTCCACATTCTGTGTGGAGGATCAATGTTAAATCTAATGGGAGAAAGTGGCGCCCTACTGTCATTTCAACCACTACTACTGGCTACTCGACAATATTTTTTATATCTCATAAGAGGTCATATTTATGACAATCTGACTGTACAGGATGTATGCAAATTTGCTCGATTCTTTTTCTTTCGTTTAAAGATTAGAATCTTAAACAATGAATGAGGTATATTGTATCATTTTAAAAATATCGTCAACTGGGGTAAATATATAAATTGCTTCCAGGCGAGGTCATGAGAAGAACTACATTGACAACGCATTATTATTAGCACAACGTCTTACTACCCGTTCAGGTTATACGCACCTAACGCTAATGTGTAATGGTAAGGTGATTGTGAGTTGAAATGGAGGACTTCCAGTTAAACATGGGATCCGAACCACCTGGACCTGGCATTCCCCAATTTCACAAGTTGTGATTAATACACGTCTTGTCAGAGGTGAAGGAAGGGTTTGGCAATCAGATACATCTGTACCGGAGCCGAGGATTGGACCCCGGACCCCAGCACAGAGGTCTGACAGATTACACCTAGACCACCAGGTCACCTACATTGACAATTGAAACTGTTTCTTTTTTCTCCTTAGAACAGAGTCCATGCTTCTAGAAATGTTTCAAATTGGACAGCTTGCATTCCGAGACGGGCGATAACGCGTCAAGTAATAATGTACACATCGGAATCGACCATTGCACAAGCAACGTACAATTTCGACATATTATACCTGAAAATAAGCATAGGATTACGTTTATTGTTCTACATTTTTGTTTGTTTTGTTTGCAAGGGTTTTTGAATCTATACATCTTTAATTAGTTTTTGCAAGGCTCTCTATTTCCTCGTTAAATGATCAGACGGTCAACTAAAGTTGGTATTTAAAGAGTGAGATTAAGCTATACAAAGGATGGCTTCAACTTACATCATTCAAAAGCATTTGGTTTTAATATATCACAAGGATAGAATTCCGACCTTTTGAGCTCGTTTCTCTTCATTCTCTCTAAACCTTTTGAAACATTTGCATGTATTTAAAATTGAAAAGTACATGTCGTCTTTGTATCGCCGACGCGTCTTTGCAGTTGAGATGCCATTTTGGTAATGAGTCGAATAAAGACGGTGTCAGTTGATCCTCCGTGTGTTCTCACGGTCATCAGAGTACAATATTCAACACGCACTCCACTTCCACCCAACAGGGAAATGAAGTTATGCTAAATTTGGATGTGTGCAAGAGCGGAAATGTTAATGTTCCCTGTGTCTCATCTCTGAAATGTCTTGCATAATGCTCCTTGTAATATTAAAGTAGAAAGGTGCTGTTAAGTTTAGACATCGCTAGCTTTTAGGTCTTTTAGCTGCCATTGTTTTAAAAGAGAACGATCACTATATCAAACCTAGCTACATGTTTAACGTGGAGTGTAGTCACAAGTAGATATTGTTAGATCAATGATTGTTAGCTGCCATTGTTTTAAGAGAGAACGATCACTACATCAAACCTAGCTTACAGGTTTAACGTGAAGTTTGATCACAAGTATATATTGATAGATCAATGATTGTTAGCTGCCATTGTTTTAAGAGAGAACGATCAATACATAAAACCTAGCTACAGGTTTAACGTGAAGTTTGATCACAAATATATATTGATAGATCAATGATTGTTAGCTGCTATTGTTTTAAGAGAGAACGATCACTACATCAATCCTAGCTACAGGTTTAACGTGAAGTTTGATCACAAGTATATATTGAAAGATCAATGATTGTTAGCTGCCATTGTTTTAAGAGAGAACGATCAATACATCAAACCTAGCTACAGGTTTAACGTGTAGTTTGATCACAAGTAGATATTGTTAGATCTATGATTGTTAGCTTCCATTGTTTGTAGAGAGAACGATCACTACATCAAACCTAGCTACAGGTTTAACGTGAAGTTTGATCACAAGTATATATTGTTAGATCTATGATTGTTAGCTTCCATTGTTTGTAGAGAGAACGATCACTACATCAAACCTAGCTACAGGTTTAACGTGTAGTTTGATCACAAGTAGATATCGCTGTCTATGGAATCATCTTGAGGCCAATTGATAGAATACTGTGGTATTCTACGGCTACACTTGCAAGTCTGTATTCTTGTATAAAAAATAAATAGCACTTTTAACACCAACTTTAGCTAAAGGATAAGCACGATGAGAGTTTAGATGGAAGGATTTGATAAAATCACGCTGATAAATTTCATCTGAAAAACCGCCCCGTCTGAGATTTGAACCTCAAATCTCGGCCAATCCATTATATTGCATGTTTAAGGTGTTACGCGAGAAAACATGAGCCAAGTATCATTTATTTTTTAAACTCCTCATACAACTTTTATTTTTAAATCAATACTTTTTATTTTCAGATCATATTCTTACTTTGCCAAATTAATAAAATATTGCCTAAGTCAATAGGGCCTACATTTATTTTAACTTTTTACATGTAATGATCTCAACAGTTATTTAATATTTGTCACCGGTACCACCAATTTTAAACAGGACATTTTCTATTCATTAGAATGTAACGACACTGTTCAACAACCGTACAAATTATTACATCATACAATTATACTAAACTTTTTTTTTACTACCAGTTCGAGCTATACGCTTATGCACTAATTACGCAGGTTTAGGAAGGTTATATTTAGAGGAAATGTACACGCATATACGTGGAAAACAATTTTTCACAAATCCTCAGTACACCCAACCTCGCTTCAAACCTCGATCTCCCCGTCATCAGCAGTCTAGTCTACTGCGAGAGTAGCGCGTTAGACCAGGCGGCCACAGAAATGGGTTGAATTAACTTACATACAAAAGTAATACGTTAGTTATTTTGACGAATAAAAGTTTTTTGCCTTCTAAATAAATAGCGAAAATATTCACTCTATAAACTCGAGTCCTCTTCAACACCACGTTAACGTTTTAGACCGCTTGACCACCTGTTCAGACCTATGTGCTTTTGTTTATTATTAAAATAAAATATAGTTATTAACGTGGCTATCTACTTGTTGGAGCGATATATATGGAAACTGGCTTTGCTCCCCAAACTCCTAATGAGTTTTCTTTGCAAGTGGATGTAAACTAATGTAATTCCAGAGCCGGTGTTTGATAGGTCTTACCGTTTAGCCACCAGAGACCTCCAAAGAAAGGTCCGCACCGACTTTAAAGTTACTCCACCATTTTGATTTTTTTTCGGGAGTTTTTAATTTTCCCATCGGTTACAGTCTAGAAGCTATAAGTTTGCCCAATTTCAAGTTTCTAGCTCATCTGGAAGTGGGTAAACATTAATGTCAGTGAGTGAGTCAGCCATGTGGCTTTATGATAGTATAATTTACCGGTAATTTTAAACTAGAAAATTATCTCCAGCTTTGGCTTGTGGCTTACTAAGTAGAGGAAGGGGCTAGGTTGGGGGCAACTAGGAGATAATACGTACATTAAATATGGTCTAGGAGTCGAGGGGGCATTAAAGTTGTTTGCAAATACTCAGGCTCAACTTTAACAAAATATTTTAATTATGTTATTGATGATAATTTACTGAAAATAAATCCAGACAAATAATTTCAGAATTTAAGTAATTAGGTAACATTGTACTTGAATAGATTTTCATTTAATAATAATAATTTTAATCAAAAGTTTCCACCCTTAGTACATTTCAAATTAATGAATAATTTCAGACTATAGAACTAAATGCATCCACGTGTGTTAATAAATCTCCTCACACACCTGAGGGGTCAGTTTTTCTAATGTCTACAACGATTCTGTTTCGTCAGCTTATATTTTATTTTGTTGAATATCCACAAACCCCTTGGACAAATACTTGTGAAATATACCGTAACCCTTTCAAAAACACACACACTCTCTCTCTCTCTCTCTCTCCCCCCCTCCCCCCCTTCTGCAACAATTAGAACATGGTGCAACTTAAAGAAAGAAAGAAAGACGGAAAGACGCCTCTAGAAGGATTTCTTTCGACTAATATATCCAAAAGATGGCTCCTTTCTTCAATCTGTTCACAGTCTTACTGAGAAATGGTCCGCGACGCTTGGAGCTATCTAGCGTAAGCTGCCGCTTCGTGTGTACAAACATAATTATCCAGGATCATTTGCTTTTAAATTAATAAAAATTATGTTTCTACAAAATAGCAAGTTCTTAACATATAGATAGCATTATAACCAGATTGCAGCCCAGGACTTCAAGTAAGGTAAAAAAAAAGCAACACTTTAAAACATTATTAAATCATTGAAACATTTGTTTCAAAGCAGACTAGACATTGGTGACACATTCAACCACCAAGCGCTATAGTCGATACGTAAGTGGCAGGAGAGAACTGAAATCGCTATCATTGCTTCATTTTAACTTGATTAATAATAGTTTCTGGTGTTAACGTCCTTTTCAGAAATAAAACTCCTTACTTCAGTCGGTAACTAGTCTGCCTATTGGGTTAAGGGTTCTTAGTTCGATTCCAAGCATGGCTGGAAAGAGTATCATTGATAAATTGTGGTCTTAACCTTTCACATTGATGCATTATGGTCCAGGTGGCTGCTCTAGACATAAGTTTTTTTTAAAGTCATGTGCTGGTATAATCAGTTTGTTCAGAAAGCGCACGTCAAATACCTCAAATAATTTAATTTCCTCTCCGCCATGATCTTACTGCGGAATGAAATGTTAGAAAAGAATCGTTGGATTGTCAGGTTTTGCTTGAGGTTGATGTGGGCCACATTACGTATTGAGGGGTGCCAATGATGGACCCCCTTGTGACGGCTGCTGTCAATGCTCCCCCCTCCCTCCCGTACTGCTGTCAATCAAACTTCCCCAACCCCGCTAGTCTGCTAATATCGTTAACCACACGGTGGGTCGCCGAAAGGGTCACACGCCTCTCCGCGACCTGCGCGCGCAACTCGCCCAGATCCGTCCAGTTGACTTGAGCTACAGTGCACGCTACAGCTGATGGTCACTCTCGTGAAGGAAACCTATAACTCTGGTTACTGTTATAGTTGATGGTTCCTCACAAGAGTATTAGCAGGTCCCCAGATTGGTTTATTAGGCCCTAGCACTTATATTATTATTATTATTATTAGCACCACGTCTTACTACTCCGTTCGGGTTATACGCACTTACGCTAATGTGTAATGGTAGGGTGATTGTGAGATGAAATGGAGGTCCTACAGTTTAACGTGGAATACGAACTACGGTGGAGGCCTGGCATTCCTCACATTCACAAGATGTATTGTCAGAGGTGAAGGAAGGGTTTGGCAATCAGATAAATCTGTGTCGGGACCGAGGATTGAACCCCGGACCCCAGCACAGAAGTTCGACACCTTACCCCTAGACCACCAGGTCACCGGTTGTGCCATTTAAAATAACCCTGGAAGGTATGTGAAAATACCTTTCCCGAAAATATTGGTAGGCCCGTTCACTTTCACTCATAGAAATTGTCGTGTGCTGACATAATAAGTTGACTTGGGAAGTGCACGTTAAATACCTCAGCTAAATAAAATATATAATATTAAATACAGGGTGTACCATAATATGTGTGAACCACTTGGGCAGGATACACTAAAACCATGTATAAAGTTCATGTAAACATGTGTCCCATTCGGCCTTGTTTTCGAGTTACAGTTTGTTACATGTTTGTACTTCCGTACTGTGGAACTACTTAAAATTTTAGTAAGTGCTCAAAGTGGCCACTTTCAGCTTGGATGTAACTTTATATATATTATATTTTGAAAGAGTGTGATATTTAACGACACGATGACTGCAGGCTTGCACTACTCTTGAGTGTGCCCTTTCCTCATTAATTATTAGTTAATTATGAGTATTAGTTTTCACTTTATATTGCTCCCGAGTCACTTTTACATGTGTAACTATAAATGTTATCACCTCAAACATTCCTGAAGCTAGACTCACATTAAGTCTAATTAGGTAGAAAAGAACAATCCACACACTTGAATCTATCAATAACAATTGAATAATTGCCTTGGATAGGATATGAACCAGGATGGTTCAATGGTAGGGTAGTGGAACTCACAGAAAAAGGTTCCGGGCACAATTTACATTCCATATTGACAATTATAACTATTAAGTATGTTAAGATTGATTGACAACTACACGTAGGCGTAGAAAAAGGCTAGTTAGCGTTTCGTTTCGTGTTTTCATCTGATCTGTGTTTATATTTCTGAACCCCCTGTCTAATAGATCAATATCTACGATTGGATGAATATTTGTGACACAGTGTGTAGGGGATGATGTATGCTCAAGTACTGATGGGATACGGAGGGGGTAGGGAGAACACTACACACGGCATGGTTTTGCTTACTATGCAGCCTGCTCGTCTAAATTGATTTTCAATATCAATCGGCATTAGCTAACCCGATGCATTAATTTCAGTGTCCAGCCCCGACCCCCCGCACACCCCCACTCCCCCCTGTCACTTTCCCCTCCTTGAAACGTGCCCGTCATAACCTTCCTCCTCCCTCCATTCTTTCCCCTAAAAATTGGAATTTTTATTGAGTTGTCAAATTAGTGTACACATTTAAGCTATTTATACAATGTTTTTTGTCCGTTTTTTTTTGTGTTTGCGAATTCACCCGGCTAATTATGATATTTAGTAACAAAGGTAGGCTAAAATTCATTTTTGGTAAACTAATTTTTTTGATAATGTAGTTTACCAAATGTTCATTCATTGACTGCACGTAATTAGTTATCGAATCTACCACGGTTATATTTTACTGATTGACAAACCCGCTCAGAAATCACTGCATAATTGTGTGCCCATTTTTTAATCCGCTAAAAATGTGGTGTTTCATTGAGTGTGAATTTATGTTAAGTTTTTTCTCGGTAAGTTTGAAATCTCGTTATCGACAGGGACAAATCATGAGCTAAATTAACAGTGTTGTACCAGCAATAATAATAGGCGAGGCTTTATATTGGAAGACAGGAGCGTTATCAAATAACCAGGGCTGTCCATGTGGGATAACAAAATATAAACTAGCATCATACAATTAACTGAAAGGGATTATATGACAGTTTGTTTGATCATTTTGATAAAGTTTGTTTTTTAACATTACTAAGTGAAATACGTGTGGATACAAACTAACTCTATGCTCTGATTTATCCCCTGTTCTGTTTTTGTTGTGACTTACAAACATTATAAGACATTCCTCGCCAAATCGCACAACATTAAGCTAAGATAAGAAATAATATTAACAATTCTTGCGCTTTTACAATTTTCTTTTTGAACTTTTAACAAGGATTCTGTTTTCCCCCACGTCTTATTACCTTTCTAGTTTATCTGCATTTAATTACACCAACAGCGTAGGAATGAAGAAGACAGGATTTTAGTGGAAATGTACCCGTATTTTCATATGGCGATAGTGGAAAAAGGGACTACACGGCTCGTCCTGAGGTTAGAAATATTTACCTTTTCCGTGAATACGGCTGATTCCAATATTTTCATATCCCTTCAGTAGAATTGATCAAATGTGATCCGACTGAAGTAGTTAGCCAAAGTGGCAAAATCTTCTTTAGACAATTTTTAAATTCAACAAACATGGTTATTTAGCGAGTGGTGTGAGTGGTGTGTTGATTGATTCTGTTTGCCTTGGACGGCAGTACGTCTGTGACCACGCGAGGTGATTAACTTGTTGGTGTATAGTAAGCAGGTGACCTGGCGGTCTAGGGGTAAGGTGTCAGACTTCTATTCTGGCGGCCGGGGTTCAATCCCCGGTCCCGGCATAAATTTATCTGATTACCAAACCCTTCCTTCACCTCTGACAAGACATATTGTGAATCTGGGGAATGCCAGGCCTCCACCGTGGTTTGGATTCCACGTTAAACTGTAGGTCCTCCATTTCATCTCACAATCACCCTACCATTACACATTAGCGTAAGTGCTTATAGCCCGAACGGGTAGTAAGACGCGGTGCTAATAATAATAATAATAATAATAAGCAATTTTGTGACATATGAAAGTATAAGAAAAATGTGGCCTAATCTTTTAATAGATATGGGAAAAGATGATGGAATCCACCATACTACCTCTCGTTAGATATTTGATACAGCCAGAAACTGTAGCCTATTTAGGGCACCTTTGTTCCATGCTCTTCCTCCGTAGTATAAACTGCACCCACTATCATTAAGGTAATTACGCAGGGAACGTGAGAAAATGCCAGTATTTTTGCAGTTTTTATAGCAAAACTTTTTTTTTGTCAATATAAATAAAATCTTGCTCCTATACAAACATAGTTTAAATTTATTCCCATGAAGACCTCAACATTTGTTGAATATCTCTCATGAGCATAGGGACATTAAATGACAAACCCTTAGTAGAAGAGAAAATTTGTTTCATCAAATCCTAGGACACCCTTGACAGATATCCAACAACTGTTTATATCACAATGTAAGGAAAATTAAAAGATATGTTTTTACTGAAGCATTGTTTTACTTAATATGACCCCCTCCCCAAACAAAAAAAGTTTTGTTATCAAAACTGAAGAAAGCCTGGCCTTTTTTCGTGGTCCCTATATCCCCACCTTAACTTCTCTTTTGATAAAAACTATTCATTGCAAATGGGACTTGCAAGGAGTTTCTAAAAACGTTTTTATCGGTCCGGTGCTGTGCAATGCTGGCCGTTAGAGCTGGTATCCTCCTTTAAACCTTCTAATGGCCACAGACGTACTGGTCCGTTAGAGCTGGTATCCTCCTTTAAACCTTCTAATGGCTACAGACGTACTGGCCGTTAGAGCTGGTATCCTCCTTTAAACCTTCTCATGGCCACAGACGTACTGGCCGTTTAGAGCTGGTTTCCTGCTTTAAACCTTAGTAATGGCTACATACATACTGGCCTTTAGAGCTAATTTCCTCCTGAATAACTAATGAACTCTCATTCGAGACTGTCATTTTGTCCATTGGGTTATGGAAGCTGTTTATATCACGAATGGTGACTGGGAATGAAAGCAATCATTAATTTTAATCCTCCCTCCACGTAAATGAGATTAAATTTAGTCTAAATTATACATTTCACATTATTACCTCATTAGCGAAAGATTGCTGTTATCGCGGGAGGAGGATAAAGGCGTGGCGTAATATACTGAATGCAGAGGTGTATCCAACGTCTTTATTTCTCGGTTGTACATGTTTCCCACTCTGTGATTTCGAAACTATTTTGCAAAGCAGGTTGCATCTAAACTTTATTCACTTTAAAACTCAAAGGTAACTATACAAAATAAAAATATTGGGAAGAAAATGAGCATTTCACTTTGCAAGGCCTTTTTTTCTTTATCTGATTACAACGCTTTCCCTCTTCCGCAAATGAGTTTAAGCACTCACTTTACTATTTTCGTCTGGAATATTTTGACTTGCATTTCAAAACTATCTTTCTTTTCTTGTCATTTCAGTGAATTAACCAAACAGAGTTTTAGACTATATATATAAAATACTAATTGGATATAAAAAATAATTTAGTGACAATCTAAGACTATCCTAATAACTAGCATTTACACGTCGTGGTTTCGCCGGCAATAATTTATAAAAGCTTTTAATTTTTAACTAAACTTTTTTAAAAAAAAATTAATAATTGATAACTTAGATAATATATATTTCTTTTACTAAGAAATATTATATATAATATTATATAATATATCTTATATACGAAAAGTTTAAACATTAGTATTGTAAAATTAATGTAAAATCAAAAGTTGGCAATAGTCCTATTTGTTATTCCAGGACATAATCTACATTCGAATCCGTTCAGCAATTTTGGCGAGATTGAGTAACATCCAAACATCCAAACATCCACACACACAAACTTTCACATTTATAATGTTAGTAAGATATATGGTTTTTGTTTCAACGCTATATCGTTTAAACCCGCCGATTAAATACATTAATATGGTAAATTGTATATGGACTTGCCACTACGTCACAGCTAGGCAAGCCTTTGCGATCACAATATCCTCTTAATCCAGTACTTAATAATCCCGACATTTTCTACCAGTAAATGTTTCCTTATGTAGAGTGCATAGGTCGAGTGTCGTTTCGTCCTTAGCAGGGTTGCAGGGAAGCTGTGTTGACCTTGAAGGGCGCAGATCGTGTCGGTCAGTAATTGGTGCCTTGCCTCAATCCGGGGTAAGGTCGCAAATAAGAGCAACACAACCTGACGGCGGTAATAATAGTGCGGAGAGACTCAGGGCAGACCGTTCTTTTGTTTGCCCCGTCTAGATTGATCACCCGTTAGGATCGCGGCGACCTCTCCTCTCCCCTCTTTTAAACAATCTCCTAGATAGGCATGTCGAGCTCGCGGCCACGGCCCGCGGACCTTTTCATCGACCCTCGTGACACGCGACCCTATTCTCAACTCTGTATAAAACGTCTAGGAAATACAACATTTTGGAAATTTGGTACAGTTTGTTGGAGAATTATGCGGTGGGAGGTTGGTGGAATAAACCTGAACTCTATATTTCGACCTGGATCAATTAAAAAAAAAAGTTGAATTTACTCACCAAATACGTTTAAATTTGTTGGCAACACATACGTATGTTTTTCACATGAAATGGAACCAAACATCCGACAGGCCTAGGCTTACGGACACACAATAATTGTTAACAATTAAAAACAACAACTTTGAAACAAAATTTAAGGCCAGACATTAAAACCATTGTTGAAACATTAACATCATTGTTGACAATAAATGTTTTCAAAGTTTTTCTGAACAAATTTAATGATTATCGTAGTTCTAGTGTTTTGAGGGGTTCTATTCTTTTATTTTTGCTATACAATAGGATTTTAGTAGTTACACATTGATTAATTTGAAAAACTGGATAGTTCAAACCCACCATGATTACCCATGAAATATCTCTTTAAGTTAATGGTAAAAAAAATGACATTCAATTAGAATTTTAGAAGGAAATAGTTGTATAATTCGAAGCCTATACGTTGTTAATTTGTTCGCATTTGTATTCATTTCAAACCTAGCTTAACGATATTTATTAACACCCATCCACTCACCCATATGTTGAGAATGTCAAATAAAGTTGTAGTTAACCTTGTGACACAATAGTAGATGAGAAAACTGGGAATTACGCGTTGGTGGCGAGTGGGTTGCCGAATATAGGGGATGTGTTGGCCCGGTTCTTATCGATTCTCATTTAAGTCTACAATTTTCGTATTATAATTTTTCTAAGTTTTTATTTTTGTGTTTGAATGTTTTTTGTTTTTTATGTGTGTATTTATTGTGTATGTTTCATAAAGCTTATATAAGATGTGTGTTATTAAGCTTATAGGTAGCATACTTTAAGGTTGTTAATTTATTAGTGTGTAGCAGCTGTCTAGATACTCATAAAAATTGTTAATTCAAATTTTGGATATTTCGAAATTTTTAAGATATCACTTGGACTTTGAATTAGAAATGTTATACTGTATCAAGATAGATCCGACACCTTAACCTAGTCGGTAGCGTGTATACCTACTGAACTAAGGGTCCTTGGTTCGATTCCTGGCATGGCTGAAAATGTATCATTGATGATGGTTTTACCCTTTCATATTGATACATTAACGGCCGGGGACTGGATGATGTGCCGGTCATAGTTTTAAGTTATATTATAGGTAGAGCTGTCACGATACCTGTTTTTATTTATTCCGGTTCTTAAGCTCAACTTAGATTTTTAGATTCTCGATTTTGATTCTTGAAAATTCCCTATTTCATTATTTTTCCAACCTCATATATAAACATATTTATTAAACTTCATAGTATAGCAAAAATAACTAAAAACGCAAGTCTTCTCACCTAATAGGGTCGTTAATTGAACCAAAATATATAGCAATTAACAGCAAATAAACTAGTATAGAAATATTCAATTACTTCTGATTCTGAATTTTTCCGTTTTGCTTGGTTTTCAGTACGTTCATTGAGTGCTAGGAATCGGAAGTATCGAGAATTGTAATATTATGATCAATTATTGATACGAGTAAAAATCGAGGCGATCGAGGTATCGAAGAATTGAGTTTTACATCCTTAATTATAAGGCATATGGAACTGGTAGTCGAAAATATATGGCTTGAATAAAAAATGGCCACAGGCTAGAAACAGAAATGGGCGTATCCAATAATATTCAATGTGGCCTTTATGATCACATGAGTGTGATATGATGTATGCATATATGTATCCTATGAAGCGGCAGTCCTCTTTACAATCTTGTCTTCCACCGTGTCTTAGTACTCATTCAGGTATAACGTACATATTAATTAAGAAGATAAGGTCGGAATGAGGAAGGTTGAAGGTTGGAAAATATACCCGCATTTGCGTGGTGGTGATAGCGTGAGACCATTTAGGGAATTCCCCCTTCAGGGCCGGTATTTGAACCTCTTATCTCCCCTTCTCTGGCGATTCAGTCCAACCCGAGGGTGACATCTCAACCAGGGGCCGGCAACCTTTTTAATATCGTGGGCCACGAGGGTTAGAAAAAATGTGTTGTGTTGCTTTGAAAATAAAATACCTAGAAGAAAATGTAACTTTTTATTTCTCATATATTAATTAGTTATTAGTCTATTTTTTTATGATTTTTTTAAACATATTTGGTATTTTTTGCTAAATATTTGCGGGCCACATAAAATCACGTCCGCGGGCTGTGGGTTGCCGACCACTGCGTTAGAGCAATGCGCTTTTTTCTTCTAAGTAATATTGGGGTTTAATCAGCAGTTTGTTTTTTAACCCTTAGCGGAACTTTTATAAAACATGGTACACTATATCACGACCTACCACTATACTTATGTGGGTTAGGAATAGAATAACAAAGAAAAGGATGGAGACGAAGTATGTAGGGAAAATACTGTAAGGGAGAGTAGGATAGAGTTGGGAAGAGCAGATAACAGAAATTGTGCAAGTGAGAGCAGAATAATGGTGGAAGGAAGGAGAAAGATGGAGGCATTTTACTAGACTGACCCAGCCACAGTCTGGAATCAGATGATGATGATTATTGTGATGATAGGCAAGGATGAGGAGGGCATATTTTTAAGAAAGTGTGCATGCATTCTAGTGGAGGGAGAATGGAAATACCTCAAAATACCAGTAAAATATTATAAGCCCAAACTCTCCTTCATAGACATATAAGACAGGACGGGACTTACGCCTTAGTCTGCGTGGCCTCCTGTGCGGATTCCTTCTTCTGTTCATGAAAGTATTTGCAAGATATTTTCAAGTATCTTGTTCGTATCGTGCTAGTTTCTACATCGAGACGGTACCCTTACAGTTAATTTACAAGGAGGTACCAGCCACTTAAAACTGTAGGGTTGGAATGCTCTGAAGAGCCGCAGTGATTAATCAGGGGTTAGGAGGAGGGGATACCCATCTCCCTCTCACACCATCATTTTCTTCGTCTTAATCTCAATAATTAGGACATAGTTGATGTGAGGGCCAGGGGCCTCTTCTACTGGAAGAAGGGGAGGGAGACGTCTGGGAATAGGGGATGTAACCTGTGTTTACTGAAACACTTGAAGAGGAAATAAGTGGTTTTCATTATTTGTAAAAACTCCGAGTAAAATTTCTAAGAATGAAAAAACAAACAATCAATGCTTTAAAAGTTGAGAAACAAAGAAACCTGAGATGATTGACGACATAGTCCGTGTGATAGTCGCTGAGATGTCGAGTTTCTCTCGAGTCCATGTCACCGTTTGGTTTGTAAACCTGAGATGATTGACGACATAGTCCGTGTGATAGTCGCTTAGATGTCGAGTTTCTCTCGGGTTCATGTCCCCGTTTGGTTTGTAAACCTGAGATGATTGACGACATAGTCCGTGTGATAGTCGCTTAGATGTCGAGTTTCTCTCGAGTCCATGTCCCCGTTTGGTTTGTAAACCTGAGATGATTGACGACATAGTCCGTGTGATAGTCGCTGAGATGTCGAGTTTCTCTCGGGTTCATGTCCCCGTTTGGTTTGTAAACCTGAGATGATTGACGACATATTCAGTGTGATAGTCGCTTAGATGTCGAGTTTCTCTCGAGTCCATGTCCCCGTTTGGTTTGTAAACCTGAGATGATTGACGACATATTCCGTGTGATAGTCGCTTAGATGTCGAGTTTCTCTCGTAGTCCATGTCACCGTTTGGTTTGTAAACCTGAGATGATTGACGACATAGTCCGTGTGATAGTCGCTGAGATGTCGAGTTTCTCTCGAGTCCATGTCCCCGTTTGGTTTGTAAAGTACTTCCTCTCCTACATCGTATTCCGCACATGTGGGGTTAACGTTTTTAATCCGTGGCAAGTCACAAGAATTTGTCAAATTGGTTTAGGCGGACTTGTTATTACAGCCTGATGCCCTTCCTGACGTTAAACCCAGACACTTGCCCGGGGAAACGAAGTGAATTCTACGAGCGAGCTGGGAAGAGTTTACCAGTCTTGCCATACCTTCAAGGGATCTTTAACATATCACAATTGACATAGTACCGATGGCTTTACTTCCCCTCTGGAGGAAGTTGTGCTACGGATGTTTGTCATTCAAGGTAAAACCATCGGCCTCGGCTGTATTTGAGCCCGCTCATACTGTCCTGAGTTGAGAACCTTACCTCCTAGACCACCGAGATCGACTTTGTTCTGTAAAGTACATGATCTGCTATTAGGAGGCATGATCGTCCAATTAACGGGGTGATTAGGCACAGTTCCAACTGCTATTAGGAGGCATGATCGGCCAGTTAACGGGGTAATTAGGCACAGTTCCAACTGCTATTAGGAGGCATGATCGGCCAGTTAACGGGGTAGTTAGGCACAGTTCCAACTGCTATTAGGAGGCATGATCGGCCAGTTAACGGGGTAATTAGGCACAGTTCCAACTTATAGATAAAATATGTTAAAGCTTCCTCTTGATCTTTATGTGGCTGATAGCTTTCCATGTTATAGTTTTCTAATATAGTAATAATATTTATCACCGCGTCTTACTACCCGTTCGGGTTATACGCTTTAAGTACTAGTTACTCTAATGGATTAGGAATTGGGAAGGTTGAATTAGAGGAAGTGAACCTACATTTGCGTGGAGGGAGAGTGGAAAACCATCTAATATAGTAAATCAATACATTTTGATTAAACATACTTTAGAACAGGTGTGCCCAAACAGTTGATCGTGATTGAGCTGTTGATTACCTTGGCGATCTATTAAAATGTATTGAGAGAAAGAATATTAAGAATAAGGTTTGCGGCTTTGGCCCAGTTTCATAGTCAAATTTAGTACGCCTCAAGTGCGGCGCTACCCTAAGTTCATGTCGACACCTACCTAAGCCAGAATGGAATGGGCCAGTTTCCTTTGCGAGAACGGCCCATTCCATTCGAGTTGAGGTAGGTGTCGTCTTGTACTTAGTGTAGCGCCGCACTTGAGGCGTACTAAATTTGACTATGAAACTGGCCCTTTGTCTCAAATGAAGATTACAAAATATAAATACTGAAGTTGACTTGAATAAATAATTAACACTTTCAATCCTGCCTTAGTTTGTGCCTGAGTAATTATGAAACCTCATTCAACAAATTATACTAAGCTTATTCAGTGCCACAGATCGACTTCAAAATAAAGTGTTTGGTCAGAAAATACTTTTTTTCAGTGGAATGATATAATATGTAGTTTGGGGAAAAGCTTAGGTCCACTCATTGAAAGGGATATACATTTTAAATGAAATATAATCTTACAATTAAAACAAAAACTAGTTTTGTTTATACCAATGAAACAAACAATATATGGTTTATGGTCCCGTAGTAGATCGCAAATGATTTTACTGCTCTGAAGTAGATCATTAGATCCTAGGGCTGTGCGAGATCGACATTTTTGATTCGAGACGAGATCAGGAACGAGAATTTTAGAATCCTTACCTCGAGACGAGAACGGCAATTAAAAATGTAAAACAAATTATTTCTAAATTTGCTAATATTACGTACCTTAAAACACTGACAATATTAAATTTGTTAAATAAATACATAGACCATAATAGAGGCAATTTAAACAAATGTATATAATGTTGAAAATTTAAGCAATTTTTAATACTTTTGCTATAATTTAGGTTAATTAAATTATAAAAATTTATGAAACAAATATTCAATCTAAATTTAAATCTAGAATAGGTTGACATACATATTTAAATAATAAAGAAAACATGAAAAACAGGTTTAAAAGTAAATTAAATATGGAAAAAAAGCAATTCCCGAGCGTTTCTTACAGAATGTTTCCCCACAGTCGGGTCAGGAACTGGAAATATGTTTTTCCGCGGGAATCCGGCACACCCCTACTAGATCCTAAAGTCTTGCCACTGTTCCTTAGAAAAACTTGTTTGGGTTCTACAGTTTGGCTAGTTTGTGTGACCAAGTGTCTAACAAGATCACGAGTCATCCTATGTATTGTTTATAGAGAGGAAAACTACTGGTAACAATGTAGGATAATCGAATTAGTCGGTTTAAAGGGCTGTATTTGAAAATAACATAAAAAATGTTTTATTACTACTAATTCTAAGTAAAGTGTATACTTAGGGATAGTCTACTCTATCATACTACTAACATTATAAATGCATAAGTTAAAGTTTTGTTGCTTCGTAATAGGAAAAAATTAACATATTTTTAAAACTATTTTGCAATTTGTTCTACTTTAGAAAGCTTTCCGGAACTAATCTAAACTTTGGAACTACCTTGCCAGTGAAGTTGACAATAAACAATATCCAGTAAACTAAAACAAAGACGTTACTGGCCATGTTTTCGAACCTATCGTTACACTGCTCTAGAACCAACTGGATGTAGAGTCGGTCCAATCCGTGAGTTTCTGGTTTTACGGCTATGTTTAGATTGAGTTTCTTATTATTGGTTTTTTTGTTTTTATTAAATCTTAATAATTTATTTAAAAAAAGTCGACTTTTATTTTCATTGTGTCTTTCTACACGTCCGGGTTATTCGCGTTTAAACATATTAAATTGTTTGAGATGAGAATGATACAAGTTATAGGAAATGTACTCGCATTTTCGTGGCTGAAGTTTAGGAAATCACCACCTTCATTACATGTGGCCTGTATTCGAACCTGGGCCTCCCAATCATTAATACAAACTACAACGATAAATCTATACATAGGATGTATTGATTAATTTACAAAAATATAATATATTTATATCTATGTTTTAGTATCCAATATATTGATTAGTTTATCTATATGTCTCATTCTAGTGATATTAATTATTATTTTAGTAAGGAGAAATATGTGTACAATTAATACAAGGAACACATTTAAGTTGTTATATGCAATTGAAATTTGATAAGTGTAGATATCTTTTGGTCAATTAGTCAAGGTAAATAAGTTAACGGAGTGGAAAATAGGAGTCAAAATATATTATGAGTTATCAAGTCAATTAATATATATTTGACCAACAAATAGGCTATATACAAATAATGAAAACACTTTGGTAAGTTCTGCAGGCACAATGGCTCAGCTTATTACGATCTCTATACAAATTCAAAGGTAAGAGAAGCTATGTCACTATAAAATTATTTTAATACATTTATTTTCCACTCAAGTGACTTATTTATCTTGAATAATTGACCAAAATATGTTTATATCTATCAAATTTAATTTACATGTAACAATTTAAATGTGTTCCCTATATTAATAATTTACATATTTCATGTAATGGACTGCGCTTTAAGGTTATTGAATCAAAGTATTTGGTAAACTGCCATTCTTAATAAATGGAGTTCTAGTTCTTCACAGATGAGTATGTGAAATCACGCATTAGTAAGACTCGTGTCGGCCGTACCGTCAGCCTTAGATACGGTAAGAAATACGGCCCCTGGAGGGGGATAGGGAGGGGCCAGTTGGACTTGCGGTAAATGTCCTTAGTAGGCCAAGACAGTCCGTCTAGTGTTGGACAGTTATAAAATATACTGGATATAACGTCAACCCATGACCTCTCTGGCAGTTGATGTCTTCTTTCTACCCCTGTAATAAGCGCGCTTGTATCTATAGAGCATGAGGTGGGAGCTGGCAGCTAGGAAAAGCTACCATAGGCCTATATCCGTTCGACAAACCATACGATTTGCAAGACCATAGAATATTTATTTGTTGCTACTTTAGGTAGTCGGAACATTCACCCAAACAAACAATTTGTTTCAAATTATTAACTGTTTTTACACTATTGAATCATGTACATATGAACATAACCATTTGATTGTTTCTTTTTGTGGAGGCTACGTCTGTGGTTCACATAAAAATGCTTTTCAAAAGTGAGTTTCTAAAATGCGGCGTGCTCTTCTGAAATAATATGGCAAACCAGAAGAAACAAAGGCGGCGGTTGATGACGTCACACACACCGTTCAGGCGGCTGTGTTCACAAAATAAAAATGTTTTATTTTGAAACTAATATTTTGTATGACTTTCTCTCTAATCTATAAAAAAACATTTATTTATTTTGGTGGCCATTAAGATACAAGACGTGTGAAAATAATGCTTTTTAATTTATTATCTCATGTACTATAATATATCTTGTTGCCACAACCACAAAAAAAAATTAGTTTTCTTAATATATTTTGTTCTTTCCCAATGTTACAAAAACGCCAATGATACAGTGTTGCTCAGAAAAGCATTATTAGATTAGTTTAATTAATACTTTTTATTGATTATATATTATTATTTGGCAAATAATAATTATTTCCGAACGTGCTTACATTAGTTACTTTCAGACATTGAGCAATAATGAACCTTGTGCCAGTTATCAGATACCACCCTTACAACCATGGATGCTCTATATAAATATGTCTGAGTTTAGTTACTGACAAGCGAGCGTGTAGACTTGTAATAATATTATCTAAAGAAAGAAAGATAAGAAGGAGAGTGAGTGAGATCTATGCAACCTACCACCCTGGGAGAGCTCCTGGTTGCCTACTTAGAACCGTGATAGGAGTCGCTCGTGTTGAACCATTTTGTCGCGGCAAAATAATTTTACATTAAAAATATATTATAATAAGAGTCCAATTTTCATAGGAAGGGCCTTTAAAAAATACAAACATAGCCATTCTGTGCGTCCATAATTATTGATATGTTATTCCTACTATTTTATTATAGTAGTGTTAATTTATAGGTAATGAAAATATCCATCAAAAGTGAAATCTACATATCACATGACTTGACGTATGAATATGTTAAATTATATATATAAACTTTTATAGCTGTCTGATAAGGATCATACTATGAAAACAGAATATAGTAACTGTCTGATAAGGACCATACTATGAAAACAGGATATAGTAACTGTCTGATAAGGACCATAGTATGAAAACAGGATATTAATAACTGTCTGATAAGGACCATACTATGAAAACAGGATATAGTAACTGTTTGATAAGGACCATACTATGAAAACAGGATATAGTAGCTGTCTGATAAGGACCATACTATGAAAACAAGATATAGTAGCTGTCTCATAAGGACCATACTATGAAAACAGGATATAGTAGCTGTCTCATAAGGACCATACTATGAAAACAGGATATAGTAGATGTCTGATAAGGACCATACTATGAAAACAGGATATATTAACTGTCTGATAAGGACCATACTATGAAAACAAGATATAGTAACTGTCTGATAAGGACCATACTATGAAAACATGATATAGTAACTGTCTGATAAGGACCATACTATGAAAACAAGATATAGTAACTGTCTGATAAGGACCATACTATGAAAACAAGATATAGTAGCTGTCTGATAAGGACCATACTATGAAAACAAGATATAGTAACTGTCTGATAAGGACCATACTATGAAAACA